>CAVNZG010001778.1:0-18116 GCA_963693315.1 Diogma glabrata
AATATTATAAACACTTTTACATCACTAGGTGTGACGCAATGTTAAATTGAAAGACACTATTCATATAACATAATGTCAATCTCTTGTTACTTTACGCAAATAACTTATTTAATAAGTTTATTAGAAAAATTAAAGAAAACAAAAGTTTTTTATAATTTTACTGTTACTCTATATATATATATATATATATATATATATATATATATATATATATATATATATATATATATATATATATATATATATATATATATATATATATATATATATATATATATATATATATATATATATATATATATATATATATATATATATATATATATATATATATATATATATATATATATATATATATGTATATATATATATATATATATATATATATATATATATATATATATATATATATATATTTATATATATATATATATATATATATATATATATATATATATATATATATATATATATATATATATATATATATATATATATATATATATATATATATATATATATATATATATATATATATATATATATATATATATATATATATATATATATATATATATACATATATATATATATATATATATATATATATATATATATATATATATATATATATATATATATATATATATATATATATATATATATATATATATATATATATATATATACATATATATATATATATATATATATATATATATATATATATATATATATATATATATATATATATATATATATATATATATATACATATATATATATATATATATATATATATATATATATATATATATATATATATATATATATATATATATATATATATATATATACATATATATATATATATATATATATATATATATATATATATATATATATATATATATATATATATATATATATATATATATATATATATATATGTATATATATATATATATATATATATATATATATATATATATATATATATATAATATATATATATATATATATATATATATATATATATATATATATATATATATATTTATATATCAGCTTGTTGGGCCATCTTCTGGAGTAATCCAGATTACTTCAGAAGATGGCCTTACAAGCTGAAATATATATGGAGTAACAGTAAAATTATAAAAATTTTTGTTTTCTTTAATTTTTCTATTAAACTTATTAAATAAGTTATTTGCGTAAAGTAACAAGAGATTGACATTATCTTATTTGAAAACTTATGCCAAGTGCCAACGGCAAACAGTGTATAATTTAAAATGTATAATTTAAAATTTGGGAGCTTCATTGGATAAATTATTGAATACCAAAATTCAACCCAGCAATTCTCATCGCCTCTAGCAGTATCTGGATTATCTCTTATTTGTTCTGAAATTTTTGTTTTATTAAAATTGTTTGTTTTGTTTTGTGATTATTGCGGTTGGTTTATTTTATTTTTGTTTTAATTTTAAAAATATGGCTTCCCCAAACAATTCTCCCTCGCGTCCTGCCTCATCTGTGAATGCCTTGGGTGGTAATGAAGCACCCATGTTAATGACTCATCAGCAGTTATCTGATATTATCCAAGGAAACTTGGATAGGAAGGAAACTTGGACACAGCGACAGATGCCACCACCTTGCTACAACCTCCAACAACAACCAGAAGTAGCTACAGTGAGCAATATTAATTTTGTTAAATTTAAAGCTCCGCAAAATTTGTTTGACCAAAACGCAATTGTTTAGTTCAGGATGTTGGAACTAAAATTTTTTAGTTCGAATGTTAGGTCGGAAAGGACCAAATATTCACATGTATTAAGTGCAATTGATTCACGATTGCACAACAAATTGGCACCGTTGCTCTTTAAAGAGATAGGTGATACTCCTTATACTACCTTTAAGACGGAGGTAATTAAAATTTTAGGCGACAGCGATAAGGCAAAAATTAATAATATTTTGCATAAATTAATATTAGATGATGAAAAAACTACAAAGTTGCTAGCTGAATTCCGAATTAACGGTGCTGATATGAACGATGGCATTATCAAACAACTTTGAATGGCACGTCTTCCTGAAAGCATCCAACTTGTTTTATCGTCTTTCGAAAACGATTTGCCATTAACGTTGTTGGCAGAACATGCCGACAATCTTATGGAAACGTTGTCACAGAGACAAATTTTCGCAATGAACTACTTCTACTTCTGCACAATCAAATAACTCAAACCGGTTTCATCAAAGTGCTTCTCAACATAAAAAAAATCGAAACATTAATGAAATTCTTAATAATTTTAAAACGCAAATGCTGAGTGAAATTCACTTGATAGTAAATGCCAGTCATAGGTTGCGCTCTAAATCTCGTGATAACCGTCGCAGTACTTCTAGATCAAAGTCTAGAGAGTTAAAAATGAATTCGGACATTTGTTTTTACCACTCCATATTTAAAGACAAAGCACAACGCTGCACGTGTTAAAATTGTAATAGAGTGGTGAAACTTATATGAGTATCCATATATTACCCAAAGGAACGAAATTCCGGCCGGCGCCATGCCAAAATACAAAAAAAAAATCACCCATACAAATAAGTGCCACCCTCATATATATATATATATATATATATATATATATATATATATATATATATATATATATATATATATATATATATATATATATATATATATATATATATATATATATATATATATATATATATATATATATATATATATATATATATATATATATATATATATATATATATATATATATATATATATATATATATATATATATATATATATATATATATATATATATATATATATATATATATATATATTATATATATATATATATATATATATATATATATATATATATATATATATATATATATATATATATATATATATATATATATATATATATATATAACAATATGAGATATAACGTAGGTATATAACGGCGGCACTCTCACGGTTGCAATTTTTGACCTACACCAAAATAATGTTTTTGTATCTTTCGGCAAATAATTTCTTGGAAATGTTCGTGAGCTGGCCATATTCGGGTAACGGTTAAGCCACTTGAGCCTGAAAAGTCGAATAATCTAGGGCGCTATAACTTCTATTTGAATCATAATATTTTAATGAAATTTATAAATATTGAATATTTGAAGTTATTTCTATCTTTTCTATCCAAATAACAACCTTGGCATTCCAGGTTCCTGCAAAATCAGCTGTTTTAAAAATTAACTTAGCTGTTTTGTCCTGGATCTAGCTGATACGAAGATACAACGTACATTTTTCCAAAATTTAAAAAAGAAATAGTTCAGATCTAAAGGTTGAGACCCTAGGTTGGTTAAATGGTTGAATGAAAACAAACGCAAAAGGCAATGCCTGCATCATGTTTCAGTTTATGTTATTTAAATTCATCTTAACTTTTAAGCATACTTTTAAGCTATAGCCTCAAAAAATTTAAGCATTATAGCCCAAGAGGTTCCATTTTTGTAAGCATTATAATGCACCTATTGCAAGAAAAATATCAAGCCATTTAATACCATAAAAAATGATCAAATTCTCTTTTGTTTTTATTTTTTCACTAAGTAAACCGTTTGAAAAAAAAATTAAATGAGAACAAAAAAATACAACAACAAAGATGGTTTTGAATTAAACTTGTTTGATTATGTTTGATTATAAAATATGGTATATTTGTAGTTGTGACGTAGTTCATTTGATCTTTGGTGGATTTAATTATTTAATATGTTAAGACTAATTTTAACTAACTTAAATAAAACTGTTCCGAAATTGCATTGATGAAGTTGTTTCGGATAATGTATTTAAATTTGTTTGGTAATTTTTTCGAATTATTCAAATATATCTTGAATTTTCTGCATTTTTATTTCTTGCGGTAAAATTGACAAACATTTTTGTTTTTCAGCATAATCCTCATTGTCGAAATTTATCTTTAGGTTTCTAATAATTTCTTCATAACGTTGCCTTATTTTTGCATTTTTGGACAAATCTAATACTTCTCCAGTCAAACGTTCCTGAATAGACTTAGTTATTTGTACGGCTTTTTGTTTTCTGTAGTCTGCCACACATTCTTTTTTTAATGCAGCACAATATGTATGTTTAAATGATTAATTAATCCACCACGCTCTAAGCTAATCAAGTTTGGTGTTTGAAGATAATCTCGATTAAAGTCGGTTGCACCTATCACTTGATCAGTTTGCGTTTTATCTTATGTTTCATTTGAAGATGCGACATTGGATACTGCATCGTCACACACTGTTAGTGACGTTGATAAATCTGAACCAGAAAGACCGTTTTGATGAACTAAAATAACAAGATGAACATATTCGCCTATACTCCATTGCACTAATCCCAAGAACATCTAAATGTTGTAAAACATTCTCGTAGAACGCCTATTTTTTATGATCAAATATAATTACTTTACATGAGCATCTGTTCAACCTTTTAAAATCTTTGTCTTAATTACAGTCATATATTATTTAAAATCCTTAAGATGGTTTTATTTATTTTGAATCCTTTTTAATACATATTAATTTACGCCTATACTCACCCTTTTCAATCATGCATATCTAAAAAACAGCCTTCTTTTAATGGGATTAACGGTGTACTGAAGAACAAAATCTGTTTTTTTTTTCAAATACTTTTTACAAATCAGATTTTGGAAAAGAAATATGACGTTGTTTTAAAAACCTTTAAATTAGCAACCGAGAAGAACCGTTTTGCCCTACTTTTATATACTCCAAGTGTCTTATTTTTAAAACCAAAAATAACGCCAATCTTAAACTTTCACAGTTAAAAACAAGCTTCAATTTTATTTAAAAAAGCAAACAAAAAAGTGGGGTATAGATGCTAGCGCCATCTTTAAATTTTGTTTTCTTATGTAACACCGTTATATAGGATTAAAAAACTAACAATGTACAATTTCAAAAATTTCTTTTTAACACCTATTCAACGACATATCATTTATGAAAGCAGTTTTTCTATACAGTCGTTCGTCAAAATAAACTCTACATGATAAACTTACAAAAATTCAATGGCACCCAGTGAAGGCCACTGGTGGAAAAAAAATTCTACGAGAAGTCGTATTTTTCATTTATCAAAGGCTATCTATAAACAAAAAATAAACCAAATTAAAATGGGTCGAGTCAAAATGTCGAAAAATTTTGCTGAACTTGACTGAAATTGCCCATATTTTCTTTATTGTACATATAAAATTTTTATTATATTTTAAAAAGTTTATTTAATAATAAAATATTTGATATTTAACTTAATTTTGGATTTTTGAGATCAATTAAACTCAAGTTAGTAAAGAAGTAATGGAATTTTTTCAATTCAAAGGTATGGTTTGAAGTTTCTCAGAAAAAAACTTCAATTCACATTTTTCGTATTACGGATGGGATTCGAACCTACCCTCGTCAGTGCCCGGCTCGAATCCTTAGGCAGATACGGCGATGACAATTTCAAAGTTGAAACTTCTTCATCACTTATTTATTTTTTACTTAAATTGAATTTTTCCACTGTCATTAGACTCCATATTATGGAAATGTTTTTACATTATATCTCTCTACGAGTACACCGTTAAAAATTATTTCAAAAAATTAACAGAGTACATTTTTAAAAATTTTGTTTTAATACCTATTCAACGACATATCATTTATGAAAATCGATTGAGTAGTTTTTCTACAGAACAGAATTCTAATAGAACTTCTATTTTTTATTTACGAAAGACTATCTATCTATCTAAGGGGTCAAGTCAAAATTCCCCAAAAATTTGATGAACTTGTCTGAAATTGCTCAAAAACAGTTTTAATAGTATTGCGCGTGCCACTGTAGGTGGCTTGAACTTTTATACACAACAATTTTACTACTTCAAGAAAAAATAAAAATATAACTAACCTACGGATTGTAACGATCACCCTCAGACAAATCTGAATTTAGGAATCTCTTAAAATACTTATTCCTAATCTGACATTTCAATAGTTAAACTTCGGAATTAATTAATAATATATATATATAAAAACAAATAAACTTATCTTCTATGTAATCGATGTGATGCCTTCTATCCTTTCCAGATTGCCTTCGTTGTTTTCTTTCCATTCACCAGCAAAAAATCCATTTGGAAATATAGCTTTTAATTCACTTAACATATGTGCAAAAAAACCAGACTTAATTTTGTTAAATTCCTTCGATATTGAGAATTTTCATCAAACATCTTTTCTTTACCTTCCTTAAATAGTTTTATAGCTTGTTTACAATTTCTCAGCAAATTATTGATAAATATATTGAAATGTTCATTTGTGTGTACTACAGGCATTTGATCTTCATTTTTAAAATAAATCAAACGTAATTTATGATATGTATCACTTTATTATTTTATTTTCGTTTCCAGACACATATAATTTGAAACACACCATTCAAAACTTCATAGAACATTTTTTTTTTTGTGTGGTTAAGCATAGCATTACAAAAATTTGATATAATTATCAATGAACTTATTTATTTTTACTGAACATAAAGATGTTTAGAACAAACTTTAACAACAATATAAGATTATGTTTATTTCTTATTTTTAGTATAAAAATATTTGTGTCGTTATTGACACAAAGCTGAATTGTTTTCTTCTTTAATAACAAAATCGGAATTTTGTAAAAAAACTGAATGAAACATTTTGTTTGAAGAACCAAAAATGGAATTAGTATTTATTTGTAATAACAACTCAACCAATTCAAAGCAATTAACAAATTAATTTAAAAACAGATTTTGTTCACAATTCAATCAAACATTTTCTTATCAGAACCAAAATCAGAATGAATGTAAAAATCCAAAATTGGAAAAATGTGATTTTCTTTTTTGACGTTTTTTTTTATTTTTTTCTTTAAAAGAAAGTCAAGCAACTGAACAAACCAAAAAAAACGAGTGCGTTCTTATATTTATGTTAATGTACGAATTGAAGCTGGTCTGTGTTAGGAGAAAAATTTAACTATTGTAATGAAAAAAAATGAAAAATGAAATGTTAATTGTGTTTGAGTCAGATCAAGAATAGGGATTGGTTTTATCATGTTAATTAGCATAAAGCCGACGTTACAAACCATGAATTCAAGATGTTAAGCAAGACTTTCAATCTTGAAGTCACAAAAAAACGTCGCCATCCCTTTCATGACAGGAAACCACCGAACTGCATTTATTAAGAAGTTGTACCTGGGATCGGAGTATCAACAGCCACTGGCGTCACGACCGATGACCAATCCCTACACTCATGAAGTCCGCGAGGAACTCCACTGAGTATTGAGACCGACCATCCATCAGAACGCCAGCACTATTGACACCCCGATACTACCAGCAAGTATGACCCAGAAGATGTGAACCACAGCGACGACAACTAGCCAGAGGAACGACCCTACCTAACGAAAAGACATCATTCCCTGATATCCTTCGCATGATGAACTCCAAGATTCTTACCGCTCATATCTATGCACTCATAAAGTACATTTCCAATCTTAGTTTTAATCATTGCAGGTAAGAACTTAGGAGCCAATTTCGCCGAGAATTTCTTAGTAGCGTCACTCAAATGATGCTGCCGTACATACACACGTTGTTGTGGTTCGAAGGTTCGTAGTTTAGATCGCAGGTTGTAATGATGTTGTGATTTCTTAAAAGCTACAGACAGGTTCTGTTGTACTCGATTTCTGAGCATGGTCAAGTGATCAGAGCGTTCGATTTCCTCACCAATATCTTCACCCAGCACGTGAAGTGATCTCATCAGATGATAAATGTTACCATCTGATATCGGATGTTGACCGAATAGCAAATAGTACGGTGAGTACTTTGTCGCAGAATGTACTGCAGCTCGCAGTGCATAGGCAATTTCACCAATGTGTGCATCCCACTTGGTATGTTGACCTTTTAAGAACGCTCGGATTGCTGCTAAAACTGATCGGTTGACCCGCTCTGACGCGTTGCTTTGTGGACTATAAACACCAGTCCTAATATGTTTGATGCCGAAATCTGACAAAAGACTTTGAAAGTTCCTACTAGTGAACTGCTTGCCATTGTCACTGTGTAGAAACTCTGGAACCCCATAAGTAAGAAACACTTCATTCTTTAGAAAAGCATTCACCTTCGGTGAAGTTGCGTTTCTAAGCGGTTTCAGTATTACAAACTTCGTAGCATGATCCAGAACTATCAGTAACACCGTATTCCCAAGTGTAGAACGAGGGTACGGTCCCAAAAAATCTATATAGACTCTCTGCCATGGACGTGCTGTTTCGAATTGATATTGCATCGGAGGACGCAATATCTGATTCGTGGCTTTTGTTTGTTTACATGTGTCGCAGGACACAACATAGTTGTGTACCTGTGACGCCATGCCCGGCCAATAATAAAGACGTCGAAGTAATTCTAATGTCTTTTTAACACCCCCATGAGCAGCAGTACTATCATTATGATGTTTCTGAATCATGCTTAAAGTCATCGGTTTTGGAATCCAGAGCTTCCACACAGGAACATCGTTGGGTATTGCATCAGGTCTTGGCTCAATACGTATGTATAGCTTATCGTCCACGACTTTAACAGATGGAAAGTCCTTGGGTGATGAACGAACCTTAGCTATCATATCAGTATATTCTTTGTGCCGATAACCTTCATTGTCGATTTTAATGTCGTTAACATGATGTAATAATGCTTCCGTCAATTCCTCGTGTGTATCGTCATAAAGACGAGATAGAGCATCAGGGACTATATTTTGGGTACCTTTTTGGTGGACAATGGAAAAATCCATGTGTTGGAGTTTTAGGCTCCACCTAGCCAGACGACCACTCAAGTCTTTCTGTGACATAAGCCACTTCAGACTTGAGTGATCAGTCACAATAGTAAATCGGTGACCTTCAACATAGCCCCTGAATTTCTTCACACTCAGAATTGCCGCAAGACATTCCAGCTCAGAAACTGAATAGTTTCGTTGAGCTTGGTTTAATTTCTTCGACATGAAGGCTATCGGACACTCTTGTCCATCCTCGTCGACCTGATATAATACACTACCTACCCCTGTCAGACTTGCATCGCATCTAATAAAGAACTCTTTATTATAATCAGGGTTAATTAATACTGGTGCTGTAGTCAGCAATCGTTTTAAATTTTCGAAAGCAGCTTGAGCTTCTAATGTCCATTTCAATTTTCCAGAACTTTTCTTTAATAGGTCTGTGATCGGTGATACCACGCTTGCATAGTTTGGTATGAAACGTTGGTACCAACCGGCCATACCTAATAACCGTCGAATTTGTTTAACTGTAGATGGAGCTGGGTACTCTGCTACAGCTCTTACCTTGTCAGGGTCAGTTCGTAGACCATCTTCACCAACCAAAAATCCCAAATATTTCACCTCTCTCAGAACAAATTTACTTTTCTTGAGGTTTATTGTTAACCCAGCCGCTCTTAACAATGAAGAGACTTTGGACAGCAATTCCATATGTTCCTGGAACGTGGAAGAGACTACCAATAGATCATCTAAATAAACAAAGACATTTTCGTGATATTGATGTGGTATCACCTTGTGCATTAGCCGAAACATCGTCTGGGGAGCATTGCACAATCCGAAGGGCATAACCCGGAATTGATACAATGGACGACCAGGCACTGTGAAGGCTGTCTTGTCTCTAGATGCTTCTGCCAGAGGAATCTGCCAGAAAGCATCTTTGAGATCAATACTGGAAATGTACTTTGTGCTATTTAGACGACCTAGTAAGCCATCAATCAAGGGAAGTGGGTAAGCGTCCTTTTTCGTTAGTGAATTGACACGACGGCTATCAATACACAATCTGTTTTTACCAGATTCTTTTTGTACCAGGACCACTGGCGAGCACCAAGAACTGTTACTCTCTTCGATCACGCCCATTTGAAGCATTCGGTCGAGTTCGGCATAAACCTTTAGTTGAACAGCCGGCGACGTGGGATAGTGCCTCTGTTTAACAGGTGCACTATCACCAACATCGATGACATGTTCAACTAAAGAAGTCTTTCCGAGTCCAGACACTTCAAATGACGGGAAAGAATCCTTGATCATATCCAGTTCTCGTTGCTGGTCAGTGGTAAGGTTATGTGTATTTAAAGTTATTGGCTCTGTACGAGTCAGTTCACTAACAAAAGAAGGAACAATACCGAATTTCTCCCAGAAATCTATGCCCAGGTAGAGCTCTTCTCGTAATCCAGGGACTATATGGAACCGCATTGGTTTAGTGGAGCCATTCACAGTTATTGGAATTTCGATGTAACCCAAAATTTTTGTTGCAGTACCATCCGCCGTACGAATACACGAAGTGTATTTACGGTAGGTTGTACCTGATGATTCCAATAATTCCAAGGAATTTCTTCCAAGTATTGTGATTGACGCTCCACTATCCAATAGACCTGAAATATGTTTGTCCAAAATCCTAATTGTTAGTCGCGGCCGAGGATCCTTTGTTTCTGAAAGGATAGATGAAATACAAGCTTTACGAAATAATTTCCTCATCCTCCAATATCTAATGTTACGTTCAAGACGTCTAAAATATGTTCGATGTAATGATGGGAAATTAAATGTACTAGGTGATTTTATTCTGGTTTCGTTGGTGGTTGCCGATCGTCCTGCGTCGCTACATCTCTCGTCGCCTTCTTCGTGCTGTTGTTCGGGCTGTTTTGAATCCATCGTTTCAATATATCCATCTCGATCTAGTTCCACATCCACCTCATAATCATCCACCTGCTGTAGCTTGCTAATTCTTAAATTTGATGTTCTGGTCGGAACTGGTATGGACCACAACCGTTCAAACTTCTGACATAAAGTCCGAAGCTCGTCCATAGTTGTAATTGTTGCAGCAAGTGTAGCGTTTTTCAGTTCTACACTCAGTCCTTCCCTAGCGATTTCTAATAATTCAGCTGCAGCAAATGGTCGAACTAATCTTCGATTCAACGAACCCACTTCAACTAAATACTCATAAACGCTCTCTTTGACTTTCTGTTTACGGTTCAAAAGAACACGTAATACCGCTTTATCATCGGTGAGCGTACCGAAGGTGCGTAGGAGTCCTTCCCTAAGCACTGAGTAAGTCACTTCCTCATATTCATGAGTTAAATTCAAATAATATCTATCGGCAGCTGCCTTGAGGTACCGTGGAACGATCGACCTCAGGTCGTCCCAGGACACACGGTCCCTCCTTGCAGCCGCCTCCACTCGATGAATAAACTCATGAACATCAGGAGAGTGACCATCCCCTGTGAAGTTCGGAACCCAATTTGAGTCATAACGACTCAAATTGTTCCTACGTACCTCTCGGTATGCTCCCGGTGACAATGCTGGAGCCGCGACACGAGATACCTGAGGAAGTGGGTTGTATGGTGGTGGTGCTGTTAATGGAGCTTGTGGATAATTTGTTTGAAATTGTTGTAACTGCTCCTGTGGTATCGGTTGATGATTCAGAGGCTGCTGTACCAATGCCGGATTGATGTATATTTGTCCAGCTTGGAACGATGAACCCAGTTGTGGTAATGCGAAGTCCTCCGCTCTTAAACCTGATTGTTGAAAATACGATGGTGGTAATTGTTCTGCCCGTCTTTGTTGTTGTTGATACCCACGATTTAAACTGTGTATCGTATCAGTTATTGGCTGTACTGGTATTGGAGTGGATCTCTCATCTGGCTGAAACGCAGGCGGTTCGGATGGTACAGATGAACCTCCTGGTTTACTCTGCATAACTGGACGTGTCGACAACGATCTTATTATATCCCAAGCGCGTGACAATTGGGAGATAGCGTAGGTGCGGGCTTCTTGCAAATCATCGCGCGAACCCAACCTATTCATCCTCCCTGTATAGTGCAACACACGATTAGCCAGACCATCTAAGAATGGCTGATTAATCGGTGGCTGAAGTCTACGTATCTGATCCACAATTAGTTGTGCTGCCTGCACCACCATTTGAGACTCAGCTACTAAATCTCTCGCGTGAGATACAGTTAATGGAACTGAACCTTGTACCGCGTGGTTTCGAAGTTCCTCTGCCCAGTTGACCCCCCTGAAATCCACACCTCGAACCAGACATTCAATTTGCAGTTCGCTGGGTTCCAATCCATAAAATGGATGGTCAATGTCTATTTGACTTGACATTTTATATAATAAGTTGTAAAATTCCCGAATGCGAACACCAATAACAAAACCAATACCAAAAAAAAAACAATATCACTAAATTGAGTGGATTAATACGCCCGGTAAAATCGACCGATGGAAATGTAAAACGCAAAAGTAAAAACACAGAACACCCCCAATTCGAAAACACAAAGAAAAAAGTTATTTTCTTTTCGCAAGGACAGATTTTAATGAGAAAAGAATTAGTTGTTTTGCTCAAAGTTGCTTGATTTTCTTTCAAAAAAATACTTAAAATATTGTGATATCTATAAAATAATTTATTTATTTCTAATTCCAGATATCTGAAATTTAGAAAAATCATATATCTAAAATTGTTTATTGACGATAGCACCCCTAAGAATATTTATTTATTTTTAAAAGAAATTGAAAAAAAAAAATATTTGAAAAAATGTTTATTTATTGGATGCACCGTCCTAACTCCAAATATTGATTTATTTTTTTAAAAAAATAAAGAATATTTATTTCTTGATGTTATGCGTATTAAGAAAATTTATTTAGTTAGTTACCTAAAACTATTTAGATTCTAAAAAAAATTATTTATTTACCTAAAATTATTTAATTACGAAAATTTACTTTATTTAATAAAAAATTTTATTTATTTAATTTTTGAAAAATTTGTTTGATTTATTTTATTTTTATTTAATATAATATAAGAGATTCCCAAAATCAAGATTCGTCTGGAGACAATTTAAAAAGTAAGTATGGTTACAATATCCATTTTGTGTAAATTTGAATTCCCGCGTTCGCGAGCCCACTCCAACAATGCATGTGAGAACTGACTAGAAAAGCCCCTAACGACCAGATTCTACAGAACAGTTTCTCCCCAACCTAATAAAACAATCACAACTGTCACGATTAGACACTAGGTCCATTTCTACTGACCCAGTTGTGCTTGTTTAACCTACAAATAAATTACAACTAAACCTAATGCGAAAGTTGAAGAACGCTCCCGAGCACCAGACTTCAAATCCTAAACTCTATGAAAAATTGTTTTATTGTAAAAGCTAAATGAAAAAATGGAAAAGTTTTTTGAATTTGTATGAGGTGAAGCCTCTGATCCTGAAAGCAAAAGTACAATTGGTTCTTCTCTTCATTACACCGAAGAAGCCTCTGGGCAAAGAATGGTACTACTGGTTTGCACCTATGTACAAACACAGCAACACCACTCCTCGTCCCTGAGGACTTCCTCGCCGAATGAAGAGAAGAAACCAATGTTCTTCGATCGCATAACCCCGATGGCCATAGGCGATCTAAGAACGACATCAATGTTAAGGGGATAAGCCCCATGGATGGCTTGTTAGGCCTACCGCTGAGAAAGTGAATCAATAAACCTAAATACTACATAACTTATCCATAATCCAAACAATTCCCTATTTAAAAATGCTAAATCGAAACATGAAATATATAATATGTGTTAATAAGGTTTTACATGAAATTAATTAAATTAAATCTTCAGACTAAATAATAAATTGGTAATTTAAAAAAAAATTACGATTATTTTAAATTTAAAACTAAGCTTACTAATCTTTAAATTATTAATTCTAATATATTTGTTCAGGTTAAATCTTTCGCTTTATTTATTGTATTCAAAACAAAAAATAAATGTTAGCTAAGAATAATTGTTTCTATATTTATACCATTTTTTAAAATTAATCGCAATAAAAAATAATTTAAAAAAAATGGTGGTAGCTAAAATGGACTCATACGAGATATGTATACGTACATCCGCGGATCATTATGATGACAAATGTAGAGATATTGATTTGGATCCGGCTCACTCTATAAAGTTGATGGGAATTAATTATTTTCAATTGTACTTCCATAAACTCAGACCAATAATACTTTGAAAGTAGTGACGAAAGATTTAAACTTATACAAAACCATTGAAAACTGTTTGGTCAATGTTAACTTTTATTACGTTAATAACATCCTAAAACTCATAAAAACATGACTTAACCACAATCAAAAAAACATACGATTAATTTCATATATAAATTAATTGCATCATCCAAGAATATGTACAATATATAACCAAATATAAATATACATTATGTACAAAAAATTGTACTATGTATATAAAAAAAAATATGTACAGGATATACAAAAGATATGTACAATAGTATACCAAAAATATGTACAATATGTACGTGGTAGCATAAAAAAATTTCAAAAAAAAACTGCTTCCCCAAAACGGTTTTCTTTTTTCCAAATAAAAAACAATTAGTATTACTAAAAGCAGATGACAGCACAAAAAACAATCTCCAAAAAAATTGCTGTCCCAAAACGGTTTTTTTCAAACAAGCAAAAAATAATTATCTTCAATTAATTATACAATGAGGAACAGGGGCCTCCTGTGGACCAGACCACTCCTCTACCTGTCGCATGATCGGTGAGGTGGGAACCACCTCAACCAGCTCCTCTATTTGAGTACTCTTGGTCGAGGAAGCTCCCAGCTCCACGACCAAGCGACTCTCCTTCGCCTTCTTCCTCCTCTCCTTTCTCTTCAGGTGTGAGCTCCTGTTTCTGGAGATCCTCCTTCTCTCTCTCCAGCCCACATTCACTTCCTCAGTCACTTCATCCATCTCATCCGCTTCCTCATTCACCCGGTTCACTTCCTCATTCACTATTTCACGAATCAGATCACTCAATAACTTATCATACCGTTCTCCATAAATATCATCCATAATTTCCAAATATATCCTATTTTTCACCTCATTCAAAACCACATTTATTATTACATCCACCACATTCCTCGCCTCAACCATTCTCTCCTTTCTCTCCACGTTCGCTCTCTCATCCACCTCATTCATCCACGGCTCACACCCCCCTGGCCGACTCCTACTTATCCCCCCCTGAAACCTCCTGCTTGAGTTGTACATTATATATAAAAAATTTAAAAACAAATATCTATCTATTCCTGACAATTTGGGCACCCCAAATACACAGAAAAAATGTTATATAAAAATAAAAGGATATAAAATAAACCAATATCTGGTTTATCCCAAAAATTAATTCCACCAATCATTATTACAAAATATTTTGTTATTAATTATCATTTAATTCAAACCAAACCGGTTTGACAACGCCCTATCCAAAAAAAATAACAATTTTTGCAAAATTGCAACCTCCACACAAAGCAGGTTTGCCAAAAATTTGCAAAATTACCGTATCGTACGATAATAAAATATATAAAAAAATATATCCAAAAAAATACCGAAATAACCGCCAAAATAACCAGTTGGTTACGCCCTAGTATATTTCTATATATAAAAAAAACCCACGGTCTTTGTTTCGAAACGCCACGTATTGCGTGGGCCCTGATACGGAGCCACGTATTGAGACTTTTGATAATACAAATAAAATTGCTGCGGGATAACGTTATCCCCAGACGAACACAAGGATTTGGGAATCCCTTAAATTTTTATAACATTAGCCGGACATTCCAAAGGAAAGAAAAAACAAAAATTAATATATCTATAATTTAAAATACCTTGAACAAAAAAACTGTTGATTGGTGAACACTTCCAGTATGATGTCCTATTTCCCAAAATTTAATTTCAAAAGAAAATTCAGCAGCATCTGATGTTAGCTTTTAATTCACTTAACATATGTGCAAAAAAACCAGACTTAATTTTGTTAAATTCCTTCGATATTGAGAATTTTCATCAAACATCTTTTCTTTACCTTCCTTAAATAGTTTTATAGCTTGTTTACAATTTCTCAGCAAATTATTGATAAATATATTGAAATGTTCATTTGTGTGTACTACAGGCATTTGATCTTCATTTTTAAAATAAATCAAACGTAATTTATGATATGTATCACTTTATTATTTTATTTTCGTTTCCAGACACATATAATTTGAAACACACCATTCAAAACTTCATAGAACATTTTTTTTTTGTGTGGTTAAGCATAGCATTACAAAAATTTGATATAATTATCAATGAACTTATTTATTTTTACTGAACATAAAGATGTTTAGAACAAACTTTAACAACAATATAAGATTATGTTTATTTCTTATTTTTAGTATAAAAATATTTGTGTCGTTATTGACACAAAGCTGAATTGTTTTCTTCTTTAATAACAAAATCGGAATTTTGTAAAAAAACTGAATGAAACATTTTGTTTGAAGAACCAAAAATGGAATTAGTATTTATTTGTAATAACAACTCAACCAATTCAAAGCAATTAACAAATTAATTTAAAAACAGATTTTGTTCACAATTCAATCAAACATTTTCTTATCAGAACCAAAATCAGAATGAATGTAAAAATCCAAAATTGGAAAAATGTGATTTTCTTTTTTGACGTTTTTTTTTATTTTTTTCTTTAAAAGAAAGTCAAGCAACTGAACAAACCAAAAAAAACGAGTGCGTTCTTATATTTATGTTAATGTACGAATTGAAGCTGGTCTGTGTTAGGAGAAAAATTTAACTATTGTAATGAAAAAAAATGAAAAATGAAATGTTAATTGTGTTTGAGTCAGATCAAGAATAGGGATTGGTTTTATCATGTTAATTAGCATAAAGCCGACGTTACAATAGTTTTATTTTTTTAGGAGATAATTTTTTTTAGTAGATAAGATTTGGCCTGTAAAAAATACTTTACAACACAAGAAGTCGGAAGACGAAATAAAATCTATATAATAATATGTTTATTATTTATTAATTTACTTTTTCCTTATCCAAGCAAAGATTAAACTTCAAGGAAATTATTAGATATATATTGTTGTATATTAAAAACAGTCAACATAATAATTAATTAAATCAAATCAAATGGAAAACTTGTTAGTTAATTCCGTAACAAAAATATAATTATTGCACGCATAAACCAGCGAAATAGTTATTTAAGTATTAAGGGCAGTAAGAGTGTTTCACCGATTGAGAATATATGTTTTGAGATCGAGACGAAGTCGAGATCTCTAACATATTCGAAATCGGTAATACTCTTAATGCTCAAAATGCTTATTATAATTTTTGCACGATCAATAAAAAGTATATATATATATATATATATATATATATATATATATATATATATATATATATATATATATATATATATATATATATATATATATATATATATATATATATATATATATATATATATATATATATATATATATATATATATATATATATATATATATATATATATATATATACATATATATATATATATATATATATATATATATATATATATATATATATATATATATATATATATATATATATATATATATATATATATATATGTATATATATATATATATATATATATATATATATATATATATATATATATATATATATATATATTATATATATATATATTTATATTATATATATATATATATATATATATATATATATATATATATATATATATATATATATATATATATATATATATATATATATATATATATATATATATATATATATATATATATATATATATATATATATATATATATATGTATATATATATATATATATATATATATATATATATATATATATATATATATATATATATATATATATATATATATATATATATATATATATATATTAATATATATATATATATATATATATATATATATATATATATATATATATATATATATATATATATATATATATATATATATATATATATATATATATATATATATATATATATATATATATATATATATATATATATATATATATATATATAAACTTTTTTATTTTGATTTTGCGTCTCCGTTTAGCATGAAGAATCGTTTGGGACCAATGTTTTTCCGAAATTCGTAGATGAAGCACATTGCAATGCAGTAAGTAGATTTTTATATGAAATTTACCTAAAAGTCAAACTCCATACATGGAAATCATTTTCAGCATTCAT
>CAVNZG010001779.1:0-29000 GCA_963693315.1 Diogma glabrata
TTTATTTTTTTTTAATTTCACTCCTTTCCTTTTTAGTCGAATTTATTTTCTTTCATTCCATTTTTGAACAAAACATTCAGAAAAATAATTTATTCTGCAGTTCTTTCAGAGTAAGTAGCATAAAAAAATATAACATTCCTAAATACAGGAACGAAAATAAAAAATATCGTTGTTGCTTCTAAAACGAAATTAATATTTTCTTTCAAATACTCACAAATTTAATTTTTGCTTCAAATTTGCTGCTTTCCTTCGTATTAAAAATAAATGTAAATTATGTTTTTGAATGTTTTCCTATCGATATAACAGAGTTCTAGATTACTATTTTACCTATAAAGCATATAAGAAAAAGAGATACTTAATTTTTTAAGAAAACTGTTTAATCCAAGCATTCAAAAATCAATTTCGGAATATTATTATTAATATTAAAATCAATTTCGGAATATTATCTATTTTCGAGAATGGGATATTCGTATGTATATATTATATACTAATATTTTTAAGAATGAAAGCTATAAGATAGAACAAAAAGAAATGATAAACGAAACGGATTTAATAAATTAATAAAGAAATTTAAAAAAGTAAATGGTTGGTATAGAAATTTAGGAAACAAAATAACAAACAAACTACTTGGATTAAACAATTAATGCAATTATTTATTTTTCTCTGCAAACAATACAGAATCTTATTCGTACAAAAAACTTTCTATGTAATTCGGGCATAAAGTACTTTTTTACTTTCGAGCAGTATTCCGATTTTATTTTATTTTGTCGTCAAAATGTTTTTGTCTTTTAAAATAAAATGCATAAAAATAAACAAACCGTTCTCAAAAACCTAAAATTATTTTCTTTAATTTGATTTTATTTTGTTTTATTTTATTTCGCTCAAACGAAAAGAGACATAAAATCTATTTTTTTTTCTAACTGCCTAATTTTTGTTTGTTTTGCTTTATTTTGGTTAGATCTCGTCCTGTGACGTTGTTTAATAAAAAAAGATTTTAGAAATTTGTATGATTGATTGAGACATAATTTTAGATAATGATTTCACGTTTTTGTACTTAATTTTTTTTACATAATTTAGTAATGAACAGTTTTTAATCGTTGTTAATGATTTCAATTATGAAGTTAAAAAAATTAAATACTGACCGAATTTATTTAAAACAAAAATATAACAATACAATTTGATTAATTTTTTTTATTAATTTATTTTTATTAATTAATTTATGTTTAACATATTTTATTTCTGTATATTCATACACGTTTCAAATTATACACAATACACGATTTGACTAAAGTAACTGCATTATCTGATGCAAATGTAAAAATTCTATGGCATTTTTGTTGTTCTTTAGTAAACTCAGATATTTTTTTAGTCAAGGTTAGATAAATTTAAAGCAAAACAAACCAAAAGATAAAAAAATCTCTGAGAGGATTGGATTATATTTTTTTTTTCAAATAATTATGTCCCAACAATAGTACATTATGGTGCTAGGACGTAAAGCTAAAGATTTTGGACGGAAGTGGAATTTGTAAATCGAGGCGCTAGCCGAGATTTGCACCCACATTAAGTCGAAAATAGCTTACGTCGGTGCATCATTATAGTCCGTGCATATACTATTTTTTATTCGCCGCAAGCTATTTTAAGGAAAGTTGTTTATTTAAAATTAAAATTATAAATTTTCATAAATTTTAAAATAAAAATATGTGGAACAAGTAACCTTTGACAAAATATTTATTATTTTTTCCAAATTATTGTGTAGCTATGACAACAAATGATAACAACTATTTTAATTGAATAATGAAATTTTGAAATTGAGGGTTGCTTTGATAAAAAATTTTATTTTTCATAGAATTTAAACAAATACAAATGCTTTTTACTTTTTTAGCTAAGACGTAGCTATGACAACAAAATAAATAGTTGAAAAGTAATACTTTAAAGCCGCAAATCACAGTAATAAAGTAACACTTTAATATGTAGGCGAATAAAAAATCTTTTATTGTAATTTTTTATTTTGCTCACAAAAAGTTTTCTCATAAATTGTTTTATTTTTGCTTAAGAGAAAGCCTGAATGTAAAACTAGAAATCTGATCACTGCTTTCGAGTGTTTATGACAATTTTCTGGACACAATTTTTTATTTATGGCAACAATTTTGATCTCTACCTAAAGTATCCACTTTACGTCCTTAATACATAAAAAGCTAATAAAATTTAGTTGTCTACAGAAAAAACGCTTTAGATAAAAAAAAGTCCGAGCGGCAGGATGTCCGCTAGAAATAGGTAGATTTCGAGATCAGACAGTTTTGTGTACAAGTAGAATCTGATCAGACTTATTTAAACAAATAAAATATTTACAAACAGATATCGAACAAATTTTAAAAAGAAAATTAGCTACATATAAGCAAAACTACATTTATGCAATTTTGCAACAAACAAATATCAAATCTACCACTGATGACAGAACATATATGTGTGACAATGTATGACATTATATGAAAATCACATGGCAAACCTACGTCGTGCAATTACGGCAAAATATCAAAATAGTTTATTTCTAAGAAAAAAAGTTATTTTCTTCTATTCAAATCTTTTTATTTCTTTTTCATTGACTGTTATAAGGTTTTTGCAAATTGTTGTTGTTGGGGATTGTTGCAAACTTTTATGTTGAAGCCGACAAGTCAAAAACCTCTTATTGCACAACTTTATATTTAAAAGAAACGGATTAAAATGTTTCCACATCTTCTAAATTTATAAAGTTTTTAAAAATATTATTATCCAAACGGCCGTTATAACGAATTTAGAAAACCACCTTTTTTCTAGTATAAAGCCTCTAGTTTCTTAACCATGTGTCGGATTTTGCTGCTTTACTAACTAGTTCAAGATATTTATAAAACACACATCTGTAGTAAAGATTTTTTGATCTGGCTTCACAAATGCGACCGTGAGAGTGCCGGATGATTCAAACGCATTTTGTGTTTACAAGCTTTTTCATTGGAGCCGCTCACTCAGGAACCTCTAATGGCAGGTGTCCTTTTTTAACAGAAACTTATAAAAATGGTTCCAAAGATTCTAAATTTATGAAGCTTTTAAAACTATTTGTATTCAAACGGCCGTTATAACGGGCTTAAAAAAACAAGTATAAAGCCTCTAGTTTCTTAACCATGTGTCGGATTTTGCTGATTTAAGAAACTGTCTAAGATATTATTAAAACACACATTTTTAGAAAAGGTTTTTTTCTGGCTCTAAAAATGCGACCGTGAGTGAGAGTGCCGGTTATTCCAAAAAAAATTTTTTGTTTGCAAACTGTTTTGTTGGAGCCGCTCACTCAGGAGACTTTAACTGCAGAGGTCTATTCTTAGAATAATTTGATAAAAAAGGTTCCAAAAATTCTAAATTTGTTATTTGTTTTTAAATAATAGCATCCGTCATAACGGTTTTAAAAATTCAATTTTTTTTAGTAAAAAGCCTCTAGTTTCTTAACCACGTGTCGGATTTTGCTGATTTACGAACTTGTCCAAGATATTAATAGAATACACATGTACAGAAATTTTTTTTGAGATCTTGCTCAACAAATGCGACCGTGACGTTTTCGGTCGTTTTCGTTATAAAAAGAGACGGTCCGCAATATAATCTTCTAGATAACCCCTTTGGGACGAATCCAACGAAATCGAAAACTATTCTTACAGCCATTCTGTTGGGCTTACCTTCAGATAGTGCCAACAGAGTTGGATTAGATTGGTAATATTTTATGCTTTCATAAATGACTCGATGAAATTTGCTAATTTTACACGTGAACATCCTTTTGATTGCCTATGAATAATAATCTCTTTAAAATTACTATTGAATCAGTAGAACTGGTCAACTACACCAAATATCTGTTTTATCCGTATAAGTTTGTCTTCTTCCAATGCTCATAGTCTTTTCATGCTCCAATTTTTTTGCTTAAAGCTTTAAAATTTTCCTTGCTTTCGATGCTGTTTAGTGTGCAGCTTCAACAACCAAAATCTTCTTCAAAATTGCATCCCTACGGATAGAAAGTTTCGCTGTCAAAAAAATTAATTGAAAATTTCTCCTTAACCTAGATCTCGTTCGCCAAATTAACACTTAAGATTCTAACATTCTCCTTGCCAGTCGATAAAAACATGAACTCTTTTTTATAACGCCTTTTTGCCACGCTATATGACTTTATTATTAGTGACCGAAAACCAACAACCCTTAAGATTATAAACTACTACAACCTGGAAAAATAATCATCAAATACATACAGTTAACTATAAGCTAGAAACACAACACGGGCGTAATCGTCCGACGACGACGTTAGTAACTTTAGAATACACAGGATACATGCATTTCAAACACAACTACAGCGATAAACGAAAAAGTTTTTTTCGTCGGAGAAAATTTAGATTCTATTTCTAATTTATCGTCGACGATGATTATTGCCAGATATCAATTTTATTTTTATTTGGCAGCAAGGGTAATTTTTAATATCATTGTGACAGTGCCGCCAACTGAAAAATATGATTTTCTGATGTTTTTCGCGTTTCTGAGGTTGTAATCGTTTTGTTTTGAGTTGTCAACTGCATTTTCAGTTTATGTTCAAAGTTCGGTTTTATCATTTATATATTTTAATAATTTGTATTTTGTATTTTATTTTACTTTAGTTTTTAGTTTTAGTTTTTTTTAGTTGTTAGTAGAAAAATTATTATTATTTATTTATTATTTAGTTATTTTTAAAATTGAAATTTGTGAAATTCATTTAGGCAAAGAACAAAGTATTTTAGTTTATGCAATTTTTTTTTACAGCTTTTCACGCTGACGCCTTTGTTGTGGTTTCAACAGCGAAATTGTAGACGTTTTTTTTAACGTCCGACGTTATCGTCCGTGTTGTGTTTCTACCTATAGATGAATGCTGCAAAAAAATTTATTAAATGCTCTTATACAAAAGATCCATAAAAACTAGATTTATCTGCACATAAATTTTTCTATACATTGATGTCATTCATAGAGAAGGTTTTCATTCTTTTTTTTTCTCTATATCTAGCATAGTTTTCATAAATGAACTTTTTTTGTCTACAATTATTGTATTCAATTTATTTTTATAGTGTTTACATGAATCAAAGGATTATAAAAGATAAAAACGATTTTAATTTTTAATTAAATTTTTTAGGATTATTTTATAGTTATGTACAAACGTCGAACAGAAAGATGAAAATTCTGCAAACATTACATTTTTGATTTGAAATAAATTTTCATAGATATTGACTTTTACGATCAAGCTTTTCATTTACGAGGCTTTTACGGTGATCGTTTTATAATTTTTACAAGCATTATCACTCTTCATACTACTCCAAAAGCTTAAAAATTATATTTGTTATTGTTCCAAATATTATGATTATCCAGGCATCACTTGTTTGTGATTCTGGTTACTTTATTAAACCGAAAATGTTGCCTTATTGTAATATTTTTTGAACGGAATTCTTTGAATAAATTTTTTTTGTCTTATTATGTGGTCACTTGAATATATCACTGATAATGTAATCACATCTAAAAGTCGGTGGTTCAGAACGATTTATGACATGCTTCCGACTTTTTCTTTCTCTTGATACTGAATTGCCCTATCCAATCCATATCCAATCCATACCCTTTGTCCAATGTACCCAAAAGTTTATGAAATCTGTCTAATTAAAAACCAAAGTACTTTTTCCGTACTTTTGCAGTACTTTTTAGCACTTTTTCCGTACTTTTTCAGTACTTTTTCAGTACCTTTTCCGTACTTTTTCCATACTTTTTCGGGCTTTTTTCGTACCTTTTGCGTAATTTTTTCGCACTTTTTCTGTACTTTTTTCGTACTTTTTCCGTACTTTTTCCGTATTTTTTCATTAGTTTTTCATTACTTTTTCAGTACTTTTTCATTTCTTTTTCTTAACTTTTTCAGTAATTTTTCTTTGCTTTTTCAGTACTTTTTCATTACTTTTTCAGTACTTTTTCATTACTTTTTCAGTTCTTTTTCATTTTCGTTGTAGAGGAGAATATTTTCTCGTTTGAAATATAATTGTTCATTGAGATGATGTATAGAAATGGTTGACTTGTAATTTATGTTAAGATGATATGGGGAAATTTTTCATTTGTGTGCGATTAAAAGTATAATTTCAAAAAAACAAGAGATAGAGAATCTGACTATATATACTCGATAAAATATTCGAGCGAAGAGATTATGGAAATTTTAATCAAATGATACACATAACTGACATAGTGTAAATTAGAATAAAAAAGTGGTACATTGTGGCGTTGTTTATATTAACAAATGTATCATAAACTCAACTATACGCCTTTTTATTATATAATGATTTAAACAAAATGTTTATCCAAGTGTAACAACTCTAAGTGTGACAACCAAGTGTGACAACTAAGATTTTATATTTCATATGGTGGATTGTTAATGCGGTTACAAGGCGATGCATGAAATTTAAATGGTTTTAAAGTGGATTATCATATGTTCCCTACACATGTAATGTAAACTTTATTTTTGAATTTTGATTAATTTATATAATTTTTGTGTGCTTTTATTATTAAATTTTTTTGTTTGGGTTTTCTTTATTTTAAATAAATTTTTTATATTCAACATTAAATATTTTGATATGACTTTTTTTTTCATAAATAAGACATTTATTTTGGGGATTGAAATTCACCAAAATAGATTCAGTATTTTACAGCATTTCCATAATTTATTTATAAACCCGGGTGTTATAGGGTTATTTGGGTAGGACTGGAGAGTTTCGAAAATCGTCTGCGTGAGATGAATCCTATTAGTAGTGGAGCAAACCATATCTTACGTCTTTTATATCAATTCTCTAACTACGCTGCCATTACACGAATAACTGTGTGGAAGAAAATTGTTTGCTTTATTTTTATTTGAGTTTAACTCATCGAAATTTTCTAAAATGTAATGACGCCATTCAATTTTACCAATTACATTTTAATCATACTAATAATAGGGAGACTATCAAATAATTTACCTATATCACGGTAAATTATAACGAATATTCATTTTTTTTACAGAATAATATTTTTTGACTAATCCAATTTTTTCTGCAAAAGAATTTTCACAGTGAAGATTGTATTTGCCATTTATAATATTTTTCTGGTTGTTTGTTTAGTTTTAATTTTCGATAATATTAATTTTGTTTGACGCCTCGAATTATAGTAAGCCAGAATAAACAAAAACAATCCACGTATAATAATGTATAAAATATAAAAAAAAATATAACGAAAATAAAAATAACAAAAACTTTTCTAAACGAATTCCTCTCGACCGGTGATAAATTCTCATAATTTTGTGAAAAATTCCTTAAACAAGTGGCATTGATAATAGCCCTCGATCTACGACATCGTGCTATTACCAATCAAATTGCTTTCGAAATCAAAAAATATGGAGGGGCTGAAATCTCTTAGCTCTGAGATATCAAGACTTCGGTGTGGGTTAAAGATTTTGATATAGTTTTCGGCAAAAAACTTTTATGAGGACATGGTTTTTAGTTTTGGTCAGCGATGTATATACTCTTTGTTAAAGTACAAGTATGTTTTTATCTCCGTTTAGAAATTTATTACAAAACTAACACGAAACATCAATAAGTTGCCGGAAAATTATAACATATAAGAAGATACGCTCAGCAAACTTCTCAAAAACCTCTCCATTTAGCGTTTGGAGGAAATATTACAAAATCACAAATTCATATTTCTTTCAAATTCCAAAAAAATTGTTAAATTAAATAAAATCAAACTTTTTTCAAAATCCCAAAAATATTCCAAATATTAGAATAAAATCAAATATTTAAACTTTTTCTATATTCAAAAAATATTCCAAAAATCCTTAAAAATTCAAACTTTTCCAAAATTATAAAAATATTGCAAAAATTATTACATAATCAAAAATTCAAACTTTTTTCAAAATTCCAAAAATTATGATAAAATCAAAACTTTAAAATTTTTCAAAATTCTAAAAATATTCCAAAAATTCTTACAAAAGCAAAAATTAAAACTTTTTCCAAAATTCTAAAAATATTGCAAAAAATATTGCAAAAATTATTACACAATCAAAAATTGAAACTTTTTTCAAAATTCCAAAAATATTTCAAAAACTATAACAAATTCAAAAATTTCCATGTCCAATATGAAATTGTATTCAAGTACATTTACGTCATAAAAACAGCTACATTTTTTTCCAAAAAATTGGCTAAAAAATAAATGAAATCATTTTTTGACATACTTGACATTATTTTTTTGACAAACTTATAATGCCATAATTCTCTATAATAATAATAAAATTTCATGTCATACAAATTATTAATTTTATTTTTTTTCAAAAATTTGTGTAAAAAAATAAATAAAAATCTTTCTTTTGCCACGCTTGAAAACATTTTTTTGACAAACTTATAATGCCATAATTCTCAATAATAATAATAAAATTTCATATCAAACAAATAATTAATTTTATTTTTTTCCAAAAAATTGGGTAAAAAAATAAATAAAATCTTTCTTTTGACACACTTGACAACATTTTTTTGGCAAACTTATAATGCAATAATCTAGATTTTGGTCACACATACCAATCCCGACCATCAAGATTTCTCCAAATTCAATGTTCCTACTCATAATCACTTAAAATGATCGTTTTTTAAGCAAAAAATATGCAAATTTCCTTGTTTTGACACACTTGACGATTTTTTTGACACATTTCCCGTACAGTTATCGAACACATCGTCCTTTCGGCTCTTCGCATTGAGTAAACCTATTTTTAGAAAAAAAAATTTTTGAAATCCGTCCAGCGGTTTCGATTTCGTAGGTTGTGACGGCCGGACGGCCGGCAGACAGACATTTTTTTGCTTTTTTAGAATCAGTAGGTCCTAAAACGTCGAGAAATGCCAAAAAAGTGGGGGTACGAATTTCACTTCTAGCTCATGGATGTAATGCTAAGGTCGTTCAGCAGACCGAAGTAATTTGCTTTTGAATTGGAAAATTCAAATGCTTTCTAAAGTTACTTGGGTTTAAGTGGTCATAAAAAATCCCTAATAATTTAAAACCTATTCTAAATTCAAGTCTAGTGAACTACAAATTCTAAAACTGTTCAATCCACACAAACATTGTCTCTTGTGTATAAAGAAATATATACGTTCAAATACAAATCTAGAATTTGAATTTTGAACCATTTTAATTAGTTTATTCAAATTTCGATTAACTTGGGAAATTTGAACCAAATTTTGACCAAGTTGAATAAAAACGCAGGCCTGAACAAACCCATAGGTACCGGGAAACGTTTTCAGCAACAAATAACGTGATAAATGAACACAAACGAAACAAAGTTCGTACTCAAAACCCTCTTGTCAAACTAACCAACTCATATCAGTTTTGATTTCTTAGTGGTTTGCGATTAGACTATACTGATTTAATCTATTTAATCCTATATTGATTCAAAACAACACATCGTGTCTTACATCAAAACTCTTTTTCTTATAAAAATAGTTCTAGAAAATAATCTAGATTTTGGTCACACATACCAATCCCGACCATCAAGATTTCTCCAAATTCAATGTTCCTACTCGTAATCACTTAAAATGAACGTTTTTTAAGCAAAAAATATGCAAATTTCCTTGTTTTGACACACTTGACGATTTTTTTGACACATTTCCCGTGCAGTTATCGAACACATCGTCCTTTCGGCTCTTCGCATTGAGTAAACCTATTTTTAGAAAAAAAAATTTTTGAAATCCGTCCAGCGGTTTCGATTTCGTAGGTTGTGACGGCCGGACGGCCGGCAGACAGACATTTTTTTGCTTTTTTAGAATCAGTAGGTCCTAAAACGTCGAGAAATGCCAAAAAAGTGGGGGTAAGAATTTCACTGCTAGCTCATGGATGTAATACTAAGGTCGTTCAGCAGACCGAAGTAATTTGCTTTTGAATTGGAAAATTCAAATGCTTTCTATAGTTACTTGGGTTTAAGTGGTCATAAAAAATCCCTAATAATTTAAAACCTATTCTAAATTCAAGTCTAGTGAACTACAAATTCTAAACCTGTTCAATCCACACAAACATTGTCTCTTGTGTATAAAGAAATATATACGTTCAAATACAAATCTAGAATTTGAATTTTGAACCATTTTAATTAGTTTATTCAAATTGCGATTAACTTGGGAAATTTGAACCAAATTTTGACCAAGTTGATTAAAAACGCAGGCCTGAACAAACCCATAGGTACCGGGAAACGTTTTCAGCAACAAATAACGTGATAAATGAACACAAACGAAACAAAGTTCGTACTCAAAACCCTCTTGTCAAACTAACCAACTCATATCAGTTTTGATTTCTTAGTGGTTTGCGATTAGACTATACTGATTTAATCTATTTAATCCTATATTGATTCAAAACAACACATCGTGTCTTACATCAAAACTCTTTTTCTTTTTCTTATAAAAATAGTTTCGATGTAATATAAAAATTATAAAAATGTCTGCATTTTGAATTAATTTGTGTGCCAATAGTTTTATGTCAGACACATTCGCATACGAAATAATATTAAAAGCAAACGAAAAGATACAGATCAAAAAGAAAAAAAATTAGTATTTACTAGGGTAAAAAAAGGCAGTAAAACTTGTTTTTCCAACTAGAAACACGTTTTTCTTTTATATTTTCATACAATTGATTATCATTCTATTATAATATGTTGTTGGATTTTCTTTTTCATGTGATTTTTATTTTGTCTTTCTTATCTCTATAGTCATGATTTTTACCTTATCATTATTTGTCTACTGGATTTCACTTGTCTACATAATATTATGTGTAAAATAAACTTTTTAATGTTTATGGTGGATATTAATGCGCAATTTGAGTCAGGTTTTGAGTAAATTTATATTTGTTTTGATTAATGCATTTTAATTAAATAATAAAACGAAAGCATGGGAGGACGGAATGATATGTGATTATTCTTTTTATGTTTGATCGAATCAAATCTTGCAAATGTGAAATGCGAACCATGAACCCAAACCACATCTATTGATTTTAATACCTTGAAGCTTTTATCGCCATTCAAACTGCTAATTTACATTTTGACACGTGTTTTCAATTAATATATCTAACACCTTAATTATATAATTACTTACGTTCATATACAACTCTAAACAATTTAAAACTAATTTCCCTTATTTAAGGGTGGTTCTTTTTTATTTAAGGTATCTTGTAGTGGCAAATCATTATCAAAGATTGTTATTACTTTAATTTATATGCAAATTTAATATCCATTTCATGTAATGTTTTTCAAGGTTTTCAAGCGCGTTTAAACTATTTTTCATTGGTCCGAACTACCCCAAGTGCACGAGATTGGTTATTGTAAACTTGATGACGACTGCCATCTTCTCGTGCTTTCCGAAACAAGTGACAAACTATGGCGGCTTTGATACTTACAGTGGTCAGTGTTGTGGCTCATTTGTAAAGTTTATTGAAGTTTGATTTGTTCTAATAAACAATTCCTTGTGTATCGCAAGATAAAGAAGAAGGCTGTATGGAAATGTAAACCGTTTTGTCGCTCATAAAAGAATTAAAAACTAATGGGTTAGGATCATGACTATGGGAACGACGCCAACTCGTTATAAGCTTGAAAAAGTGTAGACCAGTAGACATAAATCTTAATTGATCTAATCTTAATATTTTTAATTATCTCCACAACTTTTAAGCAAATCAGAAAATTTAATGCAAATTGAAGAAAATGAAGGGTCCGAAAAGTATTAATCAAAATAATAATAACAAAATGTTCTAAAAATTCATTTTCTATCTTTTTGTCAAAACTGTTATCAATTCAGTTATTTTTGCTATTAAAAAATAATCAAACAACAAATTGCGTTTCTAACAATGCCATAAAAAAGTCATTAGACTAATTTTGTACAACATTTTAGATTATTTAATCAAGATGACATCATATTCAAAATTATGTCAATGACTCTAATCGCAGTTGTCTTTGTTCTCATATAGTCAAAACAAAAATTACGTTAAAATTTTTATATTTTCGCAAAAAAAAATCAAAAATTGAGATAACGATTATTTCTAAAAATTTATTATTACTGTCATAAGACGCACTAAATGATGATTAAAAACCAAATTCTTGTTCCGATTAAACGGTACCCAGTTATAAACAGTCTAAACAAAATGAAATATAAAAATTTCACACCGATTTCGAAAACTGACCTAAATACAAGAATAAAATATGCAGGGGCTGAAATCTCAAGGCTCTGAGATATCAAGACTTCGGTCTGGGTTAAGGATTTTTATATAGTTTTCGTAAAAAAACTTTTATGGGGACATGGTTTTTAGTTTTTAGCAGCGATGTATATCAAACATAACTCTGTTTATTTATTACAAAACTAACACGAAACATCAATACGTTGCCGGAAAATTATAACAGATCATAAATTAACATAATTTAGTGAAAAGATGATACAATCAACAAACTACTCAAAAACCTCTCCATTTAGCGTTTCGAGAAAATATTACAAAATCACGAATTCATATTTCTTTCAAAATTCTAAAAATATTGTAAACATGTTATAAAATCAAATACTTTTCAAAATTCTAAAAATATTCCAAAAATTCTTATAAAATCAAAAATTGAAACTTTTTTCAAAATTCTAAAAATATATATATATAAACTTCACAAATTCAAAAATTCTATTTTTTTTTTCAAAATTCTAAAAATATTGCAAAAATTATAACAAAATCAAAAATGAAAACTTTTACCAAAATATTTCAAAAGTATTTCAAAAACTATACCAAATTCAAAAATTTACATGTCCAATTTCATGTTCAATTACATTTACGTCATAAAATCAACTAAATTTTTGTTTCCAAAAAATGGACTAAAAAAATAAATGAAATAATTATTTTGACACACTTGACAATATTTTTTTGACAAACTTATAAATGCAATAAAATTCTCAATATTAATAATTTCATGTTCATTACATTTTATTTTATCCAAATAACTAGTTTTTTTTTTTCTAAAAAAATAAATGAAAATCATTCTTTTGGCACACTTGACAACATTTTTTTGACAAACTTCTAATGCAATAATCTAGTTTTTGATCTCACATACCAATCCCGACCATCAAGATTTCTCCACGTTCTTTGTTCCTACTCATTATCACTGTTCCTACTCATTACCATAATTTGATTCCTGTGAAATAAAATAAGGTAAAAAAAACTACTATTTAGCATTTATCTTTCAATATGAGTTGACATCTTCATCACAAAAATCGATTTATACACAGTTTAAATGCACATTGCACAGTAAAACAGTTTGACGTCATTACGAAGTAAAATTTAGACTGCATTCAAGAGATTTTACGACATCTACAATATTTTCTTCAATTTTTAAATTGGAGAAATATTTCCGAAATTGGAGAAATTATTTAGTTTTTTATACTTTTTGTTGTTGTTTTTTTCTTTTTTCATTTAAGGGTTCCGTTTTTTATACGGAACACTATTGGTGAGAGTAAAACGAGTTTTTCACATTATATCGATTATCTCGTAAACTATAAATGCTATGGACTTGAAATTTGAGGTGCGTATAAAACTAATCTGCTCACATGAAATGACGGATACAAATAAAACTAAAGTGGTTTTCGTTTGGTTTACAGGGGTACGATGTGAGACCTTTGAGAAAATATATTTTTTTATAGATTCAAGTAGGCTATCATATGAAAGGGCTTCATTTCAGTATTCCTTAAAAATTTATTTTGGAATTTTACACCTCACCATTTTTTGTATAATTTTGAATAATGACGTTTTCTTCGTGTTGTCTTACCTCGATCAGCTCCGAACCTAACTGATCGAAAATTTTCAAATGTATTTGGAATGATAGAAAAATTAGTACGTTTTTAATAAAAAGTATATAAAAGTGTCATATTCTCATACTTAGATTTATTACGGGGGTGGATATGAGGAGGGGTAAAATCACTATTTAAAATGGGGTCAAGTGGGGTGTCATTTGAAAGAGGACTTTATTTAAAAAACAGCAATTTTTTTTAGAATTTTGCGATGCACAGTTTTTGAGTTATTTTCAAAAAAGCGCAACTTTCGGACCGTTACCCCCCCCCTACGTTTCGACACTGATTGACAGAAAAATTTGTAAAAATTCACAGAGCTAGAAAATTTGGTAAATTTTGTATGAAAATTATAGCGAGGTCTCAAATAATTATATTTCAGTGTGTTTAGGGGACCGGGGTAAAGAGGGTAAAAAAAAATGTTTTTGACCCAAGCGAGTGGGGGTGTCATTTGAAAGAGCACTTAATTTAGAATTTATTGCAATTTTTTTTAGAATTTTGCGGTGCACAGTTTTTGAGTTATGGACAAAAAAGTGCGAATTTAAGACCGCCCCCCCCCCCCCTACGTTTCGACACTGATTGACAGAAAAATTTGAAAAAATTCACAGAGCTAGGAAATTTAGTAAATTTTGTATGAAAATTATAGAGAGGTCTCAAATAATTATATTTCTGTGTGTTTAGGGGACCGGGGTAAAGAGGGTGAAAAAAAAATTTTTTTGACCCAAGCGAGTGGGGTGTCATTTGAAAGAACACCTAATTTAAAATTTGTTGCAATTTTTTTTTTAGAATTTTGCGGTGCACAGTTTTTGAGTTATGGACAAAAAAGTGAAAAATCCACTCCGTTCCTCCCCCCTACGTTGCGACACTGATTGACAGAAAAATTTGAAAAAATTCCCAGAGCTAGGAAATTTAGTAAATTTTGTATGAAAATTATAGAGAGGTCTCAAATAATTATATTTCTGTGCGTTTAGGGGACCGGGGTAAAGAGGGTAAAAGAAAATCTTTTTGGACCCAAGCGAGTGAGATGTCATTTAAAAGAGCACCTAATTTTTAAATCATTGCAATTTTTTTTAGAATTTTGTGATGTAAAGTTTTTGAGTTATTATCAAAAAAGTGCAAATTTCAGATCGTTTCGCTCCCATCGTTTCGACGATGATTGATATAAAAATTTGAAAAAATTCGCAGAGACAGGATAATTTGTAAATTTTGAATGAAAATCATAGCAAAGTCTCAAATAACTATATTTCTGTGTGTTTAGGGGATGGGTGTGGGGAGATTAAGAAACCACTTTTGACCCAAGCGAATGGGTCAATGAATGTCATATGAAGGAGCACTTAATTTAAGAAACATTACAATTTTTTATAACTTAGCGTTGCACAGTTTTTGTGTTATTGAAAAAAAATATTTTTAGTATGTAGCCTCTTTACCCCCCTAAATTTCAACACTTGATTGACCGAAAAAATAATCAAATTTAAACCATTTACAAGCTGGTGAATCTTTCTTGAGTTACCATAAACATCTATGGATGAGATTTAACCTAATGCAACATTTTTTGAGTTATTTTTGATCAATGTGGATTTGATTGTAATTTACTATTGACATTTACGATTAAACATTAATTATTTTGATATGCGTCTATGGTCTGTAAATATAAGGACATTACAACAAAACTTTTTGTCAACAGTTTTTGATATTGTGTTCTTTTACATTTACGGAACCCTTGATGGGCGAATTTTATTCGCACTTGTCTGACTTTTTTATATTATCTGTAGGTAGAATGTAAATAGGTAGAATTTCCAAAGTTTCATAGAACATTCTATTTTTTTAGGAATAATTTATACATTAAATAGTAGAAAGTTGGTAATTTGTATTTATAACCTATAATAATAACCTATAACCTTAATTAGTTACAATATTAAATCTGCATTACAATTATTTGATTGAAACGGATTAGATTTAGTTTTACTTAAATCAAGTTAAATTAAATTTGTATAATCTACAATTTTGTAGTTCACATTGTTTAGTATAGTCCAAATACATAGTTTGTATTAATTTTTAATTAGTTAAACTAAACAAATTTCAAAATAAAAAAATAGAAACAACTAAAAAGAATTTCTACAATGTTCGATCCAATATATTTCAATATAAATAAAATAGAAAACAAATTTACAAGAAAAAAGTTCAAACGGCAGGAGGTGCGCTAGAAGTATGTAGATTTTGAGATCAGATAGCTTTGTGTACAAGTAGAATCTGATGTATAAGATAAGTTTAAACAAAACAAACTAATTACAAACAGATATCGAACAAATTTGTAACACTATATGAAAAACACACGGTAAACCTACTCTATATTATACGTCGTGCAATTACTGCGAAATATCATAATAGTTTATTTCTTAGAAAAAAAAATTAATTTCTTCTATTCTAATCTTTTTATTTGTTTTTTCATTGATTGTTATATGGTTTTTGCAAATTGTTGTTGTTGGGGATTATTGAGAACTTTTTTGTTGAAGCCGACAAGTCAAAAACCTCTAACTGCAGAGGTTTATTTTTAAAACACGCATGTAGAGAAATTTTTATGACACACTTCCAGTTCAATTATCGAACCCATTGTATTTTCAGCTCTTACAATTTACAAAACTTATCTGTAAATACATTACAAATACAATACAATTATTTGGCATGTTCACCAAAACTGTTTGAAAAATTGAATTTAAAGAAATGAAAAACAAAATTAATGACATATAAAAAAAAAGTGAATATCATTTTGAGTAGTCCCAAAACTAATATTTCAATGTAATTTTGAGTAGTACTTTTACGCAATTATTGTACCAACCGGACTCACCCATTATTATATTTTCGTGTCGGTTCATGAAACATAACCTGATCTGGATCAGATCATGCGTCAAGAAATGCAGCTATTAGATAATACCAAACGGTAATAGACGATAATATATGATAATAGACGATAATAGATAATAATAGACGATAATATACGATAATATACGATAATATACGATAATATACGATCATAAACGATAATAGATGATAATAAACGATAATAGACGGTAATAGACGATAATATATGATAGACGATTATAGACGATAATATACGATAATATACGATAATATACGATAATATACGATAATATACGATAATATGGGATAATAGACGATAATAGACGATAATAGACGATGATCGACGATAATAGACGGTAATAGATGATAATAGATGATAATATACGATAATATACAATAATACACGATAATAGACGATAGTAGACGATAATAGACGATGCATCCATTCTTTTGCCATTTTTTTAACTATACAATTTAAATGAAAAAAAATCAGAATTCAAAAAATTTAAGTATAATAAAAAGTAATATCTCAATTTTCAACAATTTTCTTAACATTATAAAAAATAAATTTAAATATTAGCAAACCGACATGAAAAGTCGTAAACCAAAACTTAAAAATTTAAAAATATTTTTGAAACCACTAAAATTAATTATTGGAAGTGCCCGTTTGTTATTTGTACATGTTTTCATTACCTTCACAAAAAAATGAAAATAAATTATAATGCATCAATTTATTATTACGAAAGTCTTATATCTCATGAAGTTAAATAAAACCAGTCGTTTTAGAAAATGTTAAACTACTTTTTCACTCTCCATTTTTTTATTCTTTGTTTATTATTCTTATCAATGAATACATTTCGTTTAGCTTCGTTTTTTATTGTTCCTGAAACTTGTGGCTAACATGGTTAACGTATGGTACACAATGCACATCATGTGCATGACATATATTAAGCACAATTTTGTGCATGGGAATTTTGAACGTGCACAATTAATGCACATTTGGTGCACTTTTTCCAAGAGGGCTTGCCCCAATACTGCTTAAATAGGCAGCCTTATTTGTACTTGATCAAATGAAGTGAAATGAAATATGTTCAACAAATTTTTATTTCAAAATCTATGCAAATTTTTAATTTTGATTAAGATTGATTAAACAATTATTTTAAAATATTTTGCTTGCGGCGAATAAGAAATAGTACATATATGACGCACGAACTTAAGCAATTTGGACTTAATGTGGGTGCAAATCTAGACTGGCGCCTCGATTTGCAAACTCCACATACGTCCAAAAACCTTAGACTTACGTCCTTGCATTATAATCTACTATTTTTTTAATTGACTTTTTCTCATATAAGGGGAACATGCAAGATTCTTTTAAAGTCTAGCCCATGTATAATATAGTCGTTGAGGAAGAATGCTCCATGGCACACACAGCGAACATGTAGGACTAAAATAATGTAGAGCTTAAATTTGGCTTACACGATCAGGTTTTATGTTATACCCACATAAACATAAAGAAATAGTTAATGTTTAGAACTTTATTGCGAGATAAGGACAATCAATCATAATCAATCAATTATATCATAATTTTTTTGAAAGTGAAATATGAACAAGTGGCAGTTTATGTGATGACTGATGATTGAAATAATTAACATTTAGAATCGGAGAATAGTGAACCAAAACCTGATTCTTTTTGTAATGATGGCAAACTTACCGGTGTAAATGAGTAAAGTTTGCTTAATCACTAAAGGTCTAGAGTGTACTGTGAAAAGTAAATACAGTTGAGTTAATTATTATGATTCTTGATCAAATGAACTTTTTAATGTAAATTTATCAATTGAAAATTTTATATCCAAAAAAATATGTAATTTTTTTTAAACACTTCTGCACCCCTTATCGTTATAAATCGTAAAAAATTTTCAATCATCTTCTCCCCATAAAACCGTTACGTAATTTGTAAACAGCCCCAAAAGAAATATTCCAAAATAAAAAAGTTTTTTAGAATAATTGAAAGCATTCGTAAAGTTATAAGTCAATTCAAGTAAAATTTGTTACAGTCCTTATGCCATCGAGTTATCAACACTAAAATCAATTTTTTTTCTTAGTTGAATTCTTTTGTCATTGTTTCTTTCGTTGATTGCATCTTCAAGATTTTGGTCCTTCGAGCCGTTTTTTTTAACTGTCAAAGTCTTGATAGATTTCAGCCCCTTCATATTTTCCTATTGTTTTCCCATTTTATTTTTCACAATTTTTGTAATGTTTTTTTTTCTTTTCGTTTTAGTTTTCCTTCTTCATTCTTCTTCGTTCTTCTTTCTTTCTTGTTCAAGTTTTTTAATATCAAATTTACTAATATTTAAAATTTATAAAAATAATGAAAAAAAAAACATTCCTAGAAACGTAAAATCTTAGAAACATTTATTTTTATTATTCATAATTTATTTAATCTCTGATCCAAAGAAATTTATCACTATTAGTCATTAATTTTTTTGAAACCACTAATCAAAATATAGCTCTGATTTAATTTATTTATTCAGAATTCTTTTATATAATTCTAGATTATGTGTGTCAATTAAACCGGTTTATAATGAGAACAAACATAAATAAACAAAGTTATAAAAAAAAAATTTCAAATATCATATCATAAATACAGATTATTTATATATGTTAATTCTAAAATTATGTTTTTAGTTTTTATTAAATTGCATACAAAAATTTTATTTTCTTGTCGTGTCATTGGTTTTCTTGGATAGCGATGACCAAGCTACTTTAAATGTAAAACATTTTTCATACAACTATAGCCAACTATAATTTTCATACAACTATAATCGACAGTAATAAAATGGTTCGAGCTTTCCAAGATCAAAACTTTAAAATAGAATATGAACTTTGCGTTTCAAGTACAAGGCATAGCAACCAACCTTATAAAAAATTGTTTAATAATTTTATAATTATAATTTATACTATTAATAGACACTGCAGTTGCCTCAACGCCGGACAAAATATAAGTTAATTAAGAAATTAAGAAAATCAAAAATACCTCATTGTAAACCTTCATTATACCGGGTGATTTTTTTAACCTGAAACTTTAAGATATCTCGAAAAATAAGCACTCTACGGAAAAAATGTCCATATTCAAAATTTAATCATTCCGCGAGGGAAACACATTAGTGCAAAAAAAGAGTCCCCCATCCCCCTTCTTTGTAGGTGGGTGGGGGTAACTTTGAATCTAAAATAGGAACCCCAATTTGTTATTGCAGATACGGATTCTACAGCTAAAAGTACGTACGATTTGACTAAAAAATTTTGTTCGATTCATAATAGATGTAAATTGGCCGGCCAGATCACCAGATCTTACTTCGCCAGATTTCTTTTTGTGGGGCTGTCTCAAAGAGAAAGTTTACAAAGAAGAACCAACAACACGTGAAAATATGATTGGGCGAATCAAAAATGCTTGTGCCGAAATTCAAGCAGACACACTTCTCAGTTGTGTACACAGTCATTTGAAGAGCGGATTAATTAGTGCATTGAAGTCGAAGGCCATCATTTTGAACACTTATTTTAAGCTAAAATTTATTTATTCACCAGCCATTTACATTAATAAACTTTTTACAATGAAAACGTGATTTTTTTATTTCAAATGTATTACAAAATCGTAGGCATATGTTAGTAAAGAAATCGAAAAAATTGAATTTCGTCGATTACAGCGCCATCTATCATAAATCGAACAAAATTTTTTTAGTCAAATCGTACGTACTTTTAGCCGTAGAATCCGTATCTGCAATAAAAAATTGGGGTTCCTATTTTAGATTCAAAGTTAACCCAACCCACCTACAAAGAGGGGGGGTGGGGGACCATTTTTTTGCACTAATGTGTTTCCCCCGCGGAATGATTAAATTTTGAATATGGACATTTTTTCCGTAGAGTGCTTATTTTTCGAGATATTTTAAAGTTTCAGGTTAAAAAAATCACCCGGTATATCCTTCCAATTGCTTTATAATCCAACTTTAATTCTTATCTTTCCCCAATAGAAAAAATCGCATATCTAACGCCAACTGTTACTTAAATCTTTTTTTTTTCGTTTCTAAATTTAACAGTTTATGTCAACACAAAAAAACTGTTTGCTTAACTGATTGTTGTTGTTCTGTAACAATATCGTTTTATATTCAAAATATGTAAAATTAAATATTTACAGAAACTTCATTGAAGCAACCTCTACCAAGGATTTTTCGCTTTCGATTTTACTCCTTTTTCCTAAAAAATGTATATATTAAGGGATAATCTTTTTATTTAAAGGATGTTGATAAGTGATAAGTTAGTTACATTTTTTTTATATTAAATTTAATGAAGTTTTATCAAATTTATCAAATACAATCAAAATTCCCCAACAAAATGGATACTAATTATGAATAATAATTATAATGAAACAAAAAGGGTTCAGTGGTTGAGAATTGGAAAAAGGATTTAATTTTTTTTAACCAAGATTTAGATATTTTGTTCAACACATGATAATATGAATACTAAAACCTAGTTCCCGGCCAAGATGTGCTCTGCGGTCACTGGTGGCGAACGAATTTTGTCAAAATGTTTTATATTGAAACCTCCCAAAGAAGCAATTTATTACAGCAAATCATTCATTTCATATACATCTAGGATGAAGAATTCCTACTGTATTGTAGCAGTATGGGATTTCTACAGCTTGGTTGTTTTCACTAACCGACTGACAAGGATGCGACGATGTGTTAGAAAACTAAGTTTTGATGTTAAATAGCAAAAATATTTGTTTTCGAAGCCATGACATCTGACAAATGAAATAGAAAATTGATAACCGACATTTTTTTGTTGTAGGAGTAAATCTTAGTATTAAATTTCTACCAATATGAAAACAAAACTCGTCAGTCAAATCAAATTGGTATCAGTCAATATCATAGAATATTATTGTTATTATTTGAAGGGATGATGTGATGAATGACTAGAGTGTATTTTTTTTATGGCTATCATCAAGTTGAGAATAAATATCTGGTTGAATTGATTTGTGTGGGATAAATTTGATGCGAAAAACACATTTTCCAGTTTAATGGATGATTAAACTTATTTAGTTTAGTTCTGAATAAAGAAAATGATAAAAACGACAATAGGCAATCTTGATGATTTTGTTTACGTAACGGGTTATCAATTTCAATGAATAGTGGATCTAAAAGTTTATGGTTTTGATTGAGTTTATTTTCATATTTTGATGAAATAAAAGGATTACGTGAGTAATTCCTATTCTTATAAATAAAAATACCAAAAAAAAAAACGAAATATGTATATGATCTAAATATGGAAATAAATCATATCCACTAAGCATATTTTTATGAAAAAAAAAAAAAAATTTATTGACCTTTGAAATAACTCTCTTATCAAAATTTCCATATTTTTGTGGAAAATGAGGAAAACCTTTTTATTTTTATTTTGGTGAAAAAATTTCAGCTTTGGGTATTGAATTCTAATGTAATAGTCGTCCTAGATTTTAGTTTGATTATTTTCATATTATCTAGGAGTAGGATTTTCGGTAATAAGACCTTTGATATGATCATACAATCAAAAATGAATAATTATTTGAAATATTTTTTGTAAGTTTTGTATTCAATTTTTTTGTCAGAATTGGCCTTAATATAATATACTAGTCTCTTCTCCTTTCTCTATGTCTGCTACCAATCAAGATGCCCTCTAGACAATCTGGCAAAATTTTTCTTTCTTAAGCAATGATTTATCCAGTTTTTCTTCATAGTTTTTATTGTTGTTAATATATGCTTCTTTGTTCTTCTACTGTTCTACACATCGTACATTATTACATTTTATCTCCTCCATTTCCCTGTAATCTATTCTTCTTATAGTTTATGTCTCTGCTCCATATTATGTTACACGCCATACGTAACATTTCGCTAGTATGTTGCTGAGCTTCTTATTTATAGGTCCGTATAACATTTTTCTTTTTCGGTTAAATGCTTCCTTGACCATTGCTGCCCATGTTCCTATCTCTTTAGTACATTTTATGTCTTTCGTTACAATGCTTCCCAAATATTTAAATTTGTTTGGTTACTTGTTCGATCTCTTTTTTTACTAATTTTATATTTTTTCCAATTACCATACTTGTTTTCATTATTATTAATAAGTTATTTAACATATGTTCGTTTGTTCGTTCGTAAATATTTCGTTCGTAAATCTTATGGATTCGATCTTTCTGTCCCCATGCAAACTCCTTCTAATTGCCCAGCTTTTGCTTTTTCTGATAAATACTCTTTTATGCTCACTCTTGATCTTTGAATTTTATACAGATCTTTAATAAGTCTCCTCTTCTTCCACATTCCAGTGACTTCAATATTTGCATTAGTTTTGCTCTTTTAATTCTACTATATCTCTTCTAATGCTTTTTCAAGATCTATAATTATTGCATATACTTTCCTATTGTAATGGAGACTGGACCTATTGCTAAGCAGATCAATAGAAAGAAATCAAGTGGACTGCGCGCCCAAAGATTTTTCGTTCCAGCTAGCTAAAGTCATGTGGGTCCGAGAATGAACGTCTCCCATTACAGCATAAATGATTCATTATGCACGCATTCGGAATATACAGACAGACCAAGATCTCTGACGACCCTAGCATCGAAGAAGCAAAGACAGTCACATCCACACCAATTCTATTCTTTAGTTATATGAATAGTAATATCAAATAAACGAATGACTCACCCCATGAAGATAGCAGATCCCACCTCTCAACACCTTCTTTAGCATATCCTCTTACTTAATACTATTGCTTAATAAATGTTGTTTCGTTACCCCCAAATCGGAATGGGCGAGAATGAACGGCAAATATGAAATATCGGGTTGATCCAGTAGTTTGTTGAAATTAGTATAAATTGACTGCTGAATAAAATTTAGAAAAACCAATCGATACACCCACACATCGGGTGATTGTTGACATTAAAATAAGTGAATCGCGGATTAGAATTTAGAAGAACCAACCGTTGCACCCACACACGGTGGTTGTTGAAATTAAAGCAAGTGAATCGCTGAACAAACAATAATTCTATATCTATGTCGTATAAAAAAAAACAAACACATAAATTTTTTCTAATGATTTTTTTTCTACTTTAATTACACTTTTAAAATCACGTTATTTAACAATTACTATAACAACATTCGAGTCATTGCATTTCTGTGTGGATCTGACAGATCACATACAGCAATGATAAGTAGGAAACAGCAATTATGTATTAAAGTTTGGTTAAATAAGCCCAAAAATATCACAAATGTGTCAAGAATTATTCAGGAATGTCTGACACAACCTTGATTTGAAAGAAATAACAATTATTTAATCATTTTTCGAAATATAAATCATCGGATCATCAATGTCACGTTTTACTCTCTTCTGAAAATAGCTATAGCATCTTGAAAAAATGAAATAGAAAGATGGGTGTGGTTTGTATTGTCTACCTACATCGTCCACAAAAAACAAACGTTTCAACGCTTGGAAAACAGCGTCCACATTTCACCCATTGTTATATATTCTTCTGTTTAGTGTCCTAAGTAGTACTTTACCTGCATATGAAATCAAGCTTAGAGCCCTATGCTCTTCGCATTTCTTCATATTTTCTTCTTCCCTAGTGCTATCATAATCATTTCTTTACAATATTTTGGCTATGTGCATGGTATATCCCGCTACTTTTCTGAATCCTCAATAAATTTTGTTCATCTTACCATTATCTCATTTTTTCATATAACTTTTCGCCATCTTCTAATTGTATACTTCTTAATTTGCTGTTGTTTTTATCTTTGAATTTTAATTCTGTTACTTTTTTGTACGTTGAAACATATTTGCCTTCTTTTTACAGTGTTTCCCATTTCTATACATCTGTTCACTATCCAAATTTCTCTTACTTTATCAGTTTTTTCCCGTAGTTCATTATTTAGTGTTCGGTTTTTCCTCTTTCTTACCTCCGAATTTACGTTGTTCCCCTTCCTTCGTTATATCTGTCTAAATTTTGTTTCTTTATTATACTCTGAAAATTTTTACGGCTGCTTATTTGCTTATGCTTATTTTTTTCTTTGTATTTTCTTATCTTTCTTCTACCTCTATTATTTTTTATGTATCTTCAATATTGTTCATCAGTTTTCTTTGAAATATATTCTTTATTTCTTGGTCTTCAACTTTTTCTAAATCAATTTCTTACTTTTTGCTCCCTTTTTTGCTCTTTTTAGTTAAGATAAAAATTCGCTATATTTAATTTGCGGTCGGCATTTATATCTGCTAATGGATAACTTTTCGCACGTAAAATATTGATTCTAAATCATTGATGTCAATATGTAGTCAATCTGATATCTATTACTGTATATTTTTTATGACAATGTATATGTTCTTCTTTTATGAATTTCAAACAATGTATTGCCAATAGAAATGCTGTTTTCTTTGCAAAAATTGAACTGTCTTTCCGCTCTTTCGTTACTCTTCCCTAACCCATATTTACCCACTTTCTTTTTGTCTTCTCCTTCACCGATTACAGCATTACAATCGCCCATGATAATTATGTGTTCAGTTTTCCTTAAGTGTTTCTCTTCTCTTTTTCTTCAATTTTCTCATAGTATTTGTTTAATTTTTCTTATTTGTATTAACATGTAAATTTGTACTATAATTATTTCTTTTTATTCACCTTTCAGCCTATCCACATTTTCTTTCATTAATATATTCTATTTTACAAATTTTACTTCCTTAATTTTTCTTCACAACTATATCAACTTCTTTTATTACTCTTTTATCTTCGCTTGAATACAATCATTTTAATTTCTTCTTCACGTCCACCCCATTTTACTTCACTCATTTAAAATATCTAGGCTATGTTTATCTATTGCCCATTTTATATTTTAGCTTTTCTGCTTGTAGTAATGGTGTTATATTCCATGTGCTAATTTTTACCAAATTTTCCTTAAATTGCTATTATTTTATTTTGTTTAGTTTTCTTTGGTTTTCCCTTTGATTGTATTATCTCATTGTTTCCCCGCCCGAAAAATCGAGTGAGGAAGCATTACTCTGGAATATTTTACTTTGAGGTCCACATCCATCTTCGATCATAACCTTAGGCTGTTCTTATTCTTCTTGTAAATCCTATGGAACATTAGTGAAGTGGTTTCCCGTTGCTTTCTGCATCGTAATGTTATTATCTGCCTTTTGAGAATTTTTCTTACTTTAAGGAAAAGAGAGTGCTCTGTTTCCTGCTTGTTCATATGCCCTCTAGAAGGCCGTTGACACTTGGTAGTGTAGTGATAATCTTATTCCGGTTGAAACTATGTCGCCAGAGTGTCGTCAGCGAACTGATGTATTGCGTGTAGGATAGGTTGGCATTTTGGTGGAAGAAAACACACGACTTAACAATGCTAAAAAATTAACAATAAAATCCTGTATGTTTGTGTACCGACTCGAAACGGCTACAACTGGCTCGAAACATGTAAAATCACACTAAATTTACACTACTTGCAAAACTAAACAAACCTTGAGCGACCTCTGTTAATCGATATTTGGATTTGAAATTTTCAGAATATTTACCATTTCAAACGTAGAAAAAAGTATAACAGAGAAAAAAATTAAATAAGACGAACTCAATTTTGAACCATTGTGTAAGTTTTTTTAAAGTCTTGGCGACCTTTCAAAATTTTTGAATCAAGATGATTTTTAGAGTATCGCATTAAAATGTGTGAAAATTGACATATTTTCATGCAATACTATTAAAATATATTCTTTTTTTGGGTCACCCATATAATGCAATTATGCATATACACCCAATTCCGTTTTTACACGGTAGATACGTTCCAGGAAAAGACGTGTAAAAAAAACCGTGCATAAAAAGACATGCAGCACATAGAAAAAAAGTTGATTGGTTCCATACCCTTTATTTCTGTAAAAAATAGGTAAAATAAAATGATTTGTACAAAAGAACTATTAGGAGTCTATATAAAAGCCAAATTAAATTTTTTTGTGCATGTATGCACAGTTTATTTGATAAAAAAACAAAAACTAAATCAAAGATAAGCAACAGTGCGACAATGTTGTAGGAAATCAAGATTTGATGTTAAATTTCGGTCGCCAACAATTCGTAAAGCATGCTTTTGAATATAATCTAAAAGAGCCTATATCGAAATAGATGCACCACACCAGACTTGACGACAATATTCCATACATGGACGAATGTAAAACTTATAAATGTGGAGTAAATTTTACGGAATGAAATATTTTCACATCTATTTAGGATGCTATTTGTTCGTCATCGATAGTAATGGAAGTATCATTGGGGAACTCGGTCTATGATCTGAAAACAATCAATAGCTGTGTTTTGGTGGAATTAAAATTGACTAAATTTTTTTTATCCCAATCGGCGACTTTTTCTCGGTCTTCTCGGTTCATTTGTCGTGTTACTGATAATTTTCAACAGGTCGTTGATATAAATTAAAAATAGAGTGGGGAATGAAACTGAGCCTTGGAGAACACCAGTAATAATTAATTTAGACTCAGAAGAAAAACTATCGATGGATACCGAAATGTTTTGATCGGTGAGACAATTTTGAATATGCTTTACGTCTACATGAAGCTGGCATGCCAGATTCTATCTAATGCTTTTCAGATGTCTAATGCGATAACGTACGTTTCACCACCTCAATCAAGCATGCTGTTCCAACGACGGGCTATGATCCCAACAGTAATGGCATTTGAATTCAAACGTTTAGTTTCCAGTGCAACGCGCTTTTGCAATGACGATCAACAAAGCACAAGGAAAGTTACTGCAATTATCTGGACTAGATATGGAGAATTCGTCCTTCTCACATGGATAACTGTATGTGGCTGACGCGTTAGGTAAACCTTCTTGATTTATTCGTGTACGCACTAGACGGAAAAACAAAACATATAGTGTACTCACAAATATTTGAATAAATAAATAGAATTAAAACGAGATTTTGAAATTTTTTTCATATTAAAATAAATAAGTTGCAATAAAAATGACACAATGTAAATTAAATATTTTCATAACGAGTTTTCCTGTATTCCCTTTCTTATGAGATAGCCGCAATATGCGACGGGCATAATGTTAAATAAACAAAACTTTTACACTTTTTGGCGTAAAAAATAAAATTTTGAGAGATTTTGTGACTGATTAAGATCAAAGTAATTATTGTAATTCACTGGAATTTTGAAATTTCAAAGCATTTTTCATTTTCTCTCAGAAAAACTTTTTTACACTGAAAAAAACTTTCATTCCATACATGGACGAATGAAGAACTTATAAATGTGGAGTAAATTATACGGAGTGAAATATTTTTTACGCACAAACGAATCGTAAAACACATTTTACATCCTAGTTAACGTGGCTGAAAGTTAAACTTTTCGTCCGTAAAATAAAATCCCGTTGCTATATAAAACATTAGTGTATTTTTCTACTTTGCCGCCCGTAAAATAATCGCCCGTAAGATAATCATAAAATTAGAACAAACAAATAAACTATTGTATGAAGTTTATAGAGAAAATCATGGCATGTTTAGTATAATTTTCAAAATGTCTAGCGAGTTCAAAAATTCAAAAATTGATTTCTACAACAATTAAGTTGTGCAGTTGTGCGTAAAACGTTGTACATACACTCAGGCTGAAAGGAAGATTACTCGCTTCGCGTCGGGCTTCAATATGAACCGCAGGCGTAAACTTCTACTTTTAGCCCTCGATATGTAAATAACTATCACATCTATTTAGGAGGCTATTTGTTCTTTTTTCGATCCTTTTCTGTGATGTGATAGAGTCAATAAATCTATTACTGTTTTTAAATCAATGTTTATGATTTAAAAACAGCAATGGAATCGGGTATTGCTAAAATTGTTAAGTCCAACGCGAGCAAAACTGAAGTTTGCTATTTTTCTAGGTTATCAACATCTAATCCATTTCCATTAAAGTTTGATTCTTGAAGAAAAATGATCTTGAAGAGAAAGAATTCGTTAGACTTCTACGATTTGAGATTAAAAATAATATTAAGTGGAATTCTCATATGTTTAGCCTAACTAAGAAAGTTGTTCAAAAACTAATATTTTTGGGTCGTTGAGTTAGGTTTTTAATAGCAAAATGCTTCTTTTAATGGAGAAGTTATTTAATCGCCAGTGCATGGATTATTGTTGTCACATATGGAGTGTACCATACAGGTCTTGATTTATTCTATACAACAGAGGACTGTTAAATTGATCAGCAATTCAAATCTTACTAATGAGCTTGATT
>CAVNZG010001780.1:2500-50000 GCA_963693315.1 Diogma glabrata
CTTTACAAAATACATATAATCCCTTATTTTCCCCCTTCTACCACCAACCTCCATTTTTTAATTGCGATATTAGTACTGGAATACTCTTCAATTCTCAGTAGTCAACAACTGATCAATCTATTAATCTATCTATCTATCTTCTATCATCATATCTATATATGATAAATACAAATGCAAATGTTCGTTGGTTCAAAATAGGCAATCTAGGAATGTACTGGATCGATTCTCTTGAAATTTGGACACAATGTTGCATTCAGAAAGGTTATTATATATTTTTTTTTAGCGATATGCGTTTCATATAGGAATGTAAGCTGTCGACAAGCGCCCCTCACCTGCATTAATCTGAATTCAATCTTTTTATGGTCGAGTTTCACTTAAAGACTTAATTTAATCGATTAGTTATGTATGGGTGATCTGATCACCCATATATAGTTTTGTCCAATTTATCAACCATATTTGCTGATTACCGGTTAATTGTATAACCACTCCAGTGTCCAGTGTTATTGTGTAACCAGTGTGTTTATGTTTGTTAATGACTTTGTATAACAACACTTTGACCTAAATGGAAGTAGTGCTAACCACTAGACCATTCAACACATTTGTACATACATTTATATACATACGGTCATAAAAATGTTCTATTTCATTTTTGCTCATTGCATGGAAATTGGCTCTATTGTATATTTTACCAAATACTTCTACACGGAATGGCATTTTGATAATTTTTTTGAAAACCAGATTTCAAAAAACGATTTTGTTCATTTGTTCAAAACAGCAGTTGACATGATGTATGTGATACATATATAAGTTTCAATAGGTCAGGTTGACAAAACGCCTGCTTGAGAACATATGAGAAGATTCAATGCTCGGACAATAAACGAAGTGACAATTAATAAAGTCGGCAATAAATTTCAACCGGGATATAATTTTTGTCAATAAAAGAGAGATTAATGATTCGAGGGGAAGATTTCCACATTTGGAAATGCCGTCAATTGTTTCACCAATACATGGTAGATATGTATGCAAAAACATTCGAAACAGAACGTTTAATATTCATTCGATTAAATCAAACCAAGCTTTTCTCTGAAGTACCAGTATATTTGCGAGAGCCAATTTAATATGACGGTTATTCACAACTAACGCACACACACAAAATCATCTCAAATGCACACGGCAAATATCCGATGCCAGCTTCGATAAAGATTTGTAGGAAGTTGTGACGAAAAATATGTAACATGAGCTTTCCAGAACACTGAATCCACTGAATACAAAGTACGCAAAGTGATATCACCAAGGATTCAGTCAGTTACACGAAATTCAGTTACATGAAACGATGATCCTTTATATAAAAGAAGAGCCGCAGCAGATGGCGGTAAGGTAACAATATATAGATATGCGAAACGGGAACATGGAAATAGTTCCATAAACATGGATGGTTGTTCCATATTAATCCTTTGCTACAAAGAACATACAGATCGCACATAAACCTGGAATACGGTATATACGTCAAATCAGTCAAATACGTAAGTTAGAAAGTACTTTAATAAAAGCAACATTTCAGTTTTAGCGTGCTACAATGAAGCAGCACTGGGATGTATGTATCATTCATCAATGACACGTGCAGCACTTCACCTCCAAACTAAGTTCGAGCTATGTTTAAAATCATGCTGACCGCTTACTGTTCTTCATCTACAAGAACGTTATGGGAAAAAATATAAATCGCACATGGTTGATGATATTTCCTGTCCTATATAGCAAAATGATTGAAGATCTGTGCGTAGTATTAGCGAACTTAGTTCTCAATCAATTATTAATGCTACCGTCGAATTGATCTGCTCCGTCGGTCAATGTGAAATTACGTCGTTAATATAAATACAATACTGATGATTAGGTTTAATATAAGTACAATACGGGTGATTAGCATTTCAATTCAAAAGATCACAATTCTCAATTAAATTGATGTTTGCAATCACCATAAAAAAAGATCACGCTCAATCATGAAAAGTGCGCGCTTTAGATGTAGAACGGATTGATTTTCGTATGGACAATTATGTTGCGTAGATAGAATAGAGGCATAAAACTAGATAACCTCTATATCTGAACCAACAATGGAGCCACAACAAATAATGTATAACCTGCAGAAGCATCGAGAAATTGAACATTAGAAACCTGTAGGTTCTCTTTTCTTAGTGAGCACTCAGCACATTGAACATATGGGTACTGCGAACATTTGTAAATCTATTTATGTTCTGTATTATGTTATATATAGAGATGACACACCTCTACTAATTCAACAAGTTGCTTAAATTTTTTTTTGCTTACTTGAAAACTTATTTGATCGCTAATTTTTCATATATCCGAACTGATCAGTAAGAGTGCTGATTATTTTTCATCCATATTTTTAAGAAGATAAATTAAAAATTATGCGATTATTCTCATTACCACTTTTTGAAATCATTGCTACTACGTCAACAAAATGTCTGTGCACAAGCTTTATTTATAAGCGTAGCAAAGCACGCCGGGTCCTGCTAGTATATATATATATATATATATATTTATATATATATATATATATATATATATATATATATATATATATATATATATATATATATATATATATACAGAGCCGGGACTAGGGGTAGGCAAACTAGGCACTCGCCACGGGCGTTTTATTTGAAGGGCGCAGAAATTGAGAACACATTTTTTTTTTTTAATATATTTTATACTACGGAGATTCGTTTTCTTTTGCTTTAAATTAAAATATCTAATTGGAGTGGAAAATCACAAAGAAAATAGGTATCCTAAATATTGTAAGATTATTTAAAAGTTCTCTAAAGATTTCTAAGGTTCTCTTCATATTTACAAGATTCTCATGATGCCCTAGATTATCTGAAGAAACTCTGTATGTCCAAATGTACTCAAGATTTTTTGAAATTCTCAAAAGAGAAATTCTCTCGGTAAGATTCTCAAGATTTTGCGACGATTGTTAAGAATCTTTTTTAAGCTTTTCTAGATTTCTTGAATATTCTCAAATATTTGTCCCATGCAAGATGCCAAAGAATAATTTATCGCTCAATCTAATGACATTTTTGTTTTTATTGGCTAATATAAACTTCAGAAATTTTAATTATGATAAAAACTCTGTGACCTATGTTTAACCTGAGTCCCGAATGACCTGATGCATGTAAAAAATTTGATTAAATAGAGAAATAGAGTTTTTGACGATTATAAATTACGGACTACAATATTCATATCATCCTCATAAGAATATTAGTTGGGTGAAACAGTATAATCTTTAACAAAAGATTGAAAACTACAAGATTTTGAATATGAAAGCAATATATTTTTATTTCAATTTAAAATATATATTTGCATTTAAAAAAACTCAAAACCGTCGGTTTCATAGGTACATATTTCAAACGGTTGATTAATAAAATCTAGTAGTCCGTATAAAATTGGATTAGGAGCTTCCTATGTACCAAGCCAAATTTATAAAAGACGCGCTCAATTCCTACTGACGTTGAGATTGATTTCGAAATACAAATTACTTTATTTCACTTTTTAGTCCAAATAAATTGGAATCTAAACAAGGGGTGGTGGTCACTCGCTTAGCGTCAGATAATTTTTCACAAAAATCATTCATAGAAAATGTTGCACAGAACAGAGTTAATTTGGTACATAATTTATAAAATGTGGAAAATTTTAGTGGCAAATTTCTTCGACGAAAGTGATGCCGATTCATTTTCTTTATTTTCTAAAACAATGAAATTTTCATTGAAAAGTGCATTTGGATATAATTACACAGTAACGTAATGTAACGATGTCATAAATGCTGCCTAAACGCATGAAAAAGAGTTTTTGCATCACAAGCAGTGTTGCAAAACGTTACTCGTAACGTAAAAATGAAATAACGAACTAAAGTAGCGTTGTTAATAATAATTACTTTCGTATCGTTTTAAAAATTCATCTGGTGACAATAACGTAAAACGTAACGATAACGTAAATATTTTATTTCGTTTTTTGAACGATTTTGCAAATATCGATTATATAAAATCCGGCATATCTGCTCTTTTTAAATGTATGTGCACGCTTTAATTAAAGATTTTGGTAGTTCTAAAATTTTTTTGATATTTGTGGCAAAATATTAAGCATTTTGTAAATTTTTGATTTGATCTCACTCTGATGAGGTTACGAGTTCGAATCCCAACCAAAACAAGTAAAAAAGAAAAACAGAGTTTATTTACGAGATATTTTCAACCATACCTTTGAATTGAAAAATTCAAATTACTTCCCTTGAGTTTAATTGCTCACAAAAATCCCGAATAATTAAAATTCTCCAAAATGTTGTCTAATATGCAAGCCAATATATGAAATAATTGACCAAGTGTCGCTTATTGATTTCACATTGATTGGAAGCAATCAATAATGACTATACACGTGACTTAAAATGTGGCCTATAATATAGAAATATTACACCTCATATGAATTCACACAATAGTGCTGTCTAGAGATTTAATCCCAAAAATAATGTTAAAATATTTCCGGAAAATAGGAGTCTAATGACAATTGAGAATTCAACTTAAGTAAATAGAGTGATGATGAAGTCTCAACTTCAAAATATCATCGTATTGGTAGTGAAATTAATAAATTTGAGCTCATTCTGGCACTGATGAGGTTACGAGTTCGAATCCCAACCGAAACACTTAAAAAAGAAAAAATATTTGTCTGTTCCACAACGAAATAACGTACCGCAAAAATAAATATAATGCATAAAAACGAAACGCATATAACGTTACGATTTTTTTTTCTTTTTGTAAAACTGATCACAAGTCCAAATAAATCCAAATCATGTTGTAACTGTTTCCAAATTCGTACTTATACTACGTTCATATTACGATGAAATCAAGCTCGAAATCACCCAAAATTAAAGATTTCAAAAAACTGTTCACATTATCATTAACATGATTAAGTTTGAAATCTATTTGCACATATTCCAAATCTGTGAAAAAAATTTTAATTTCAGCTATGTTAAAGATATCCAAATAGATTTGTCTGTTTTTTTTTTTACTTTTTTTTGAGTCCAAACCTCCATCTAAAGAAAATTTTTTTTGTATGATTCAAAATTTTATTGAAATTTTGCAATAGCCATCTTTTTATTTGAATTCAAAACAAAATATTTGATTTATTAAATGTCACTTTTGAAGTAGGGCTGTATTTTTACTTCACCACAATTTTAAATTGTGTGAAGTAATGCAATCTATCGTGAAAAAAAAAAATCTTACATACCCCAAATTTTGTTTTTTCTTTTGTTTTGGACCATCCTCTATCCAAATAGCCAATAAAAATTTTGGTGTACGTCTGTGTGTGGGTGGGTGGGTGGGTGGGTGGGTGGGTGGGTGGGTGAGTTTTCTGCATAGGATCTTGATGAAACTTTGGCAAATGATACAGGCTCACTTGAAAATAGAAGATCTGGATTCATTTTAAATTTGGACAAAATGGCGGGGGGTCTCCCGAACACCTCTAAGTTTAAATCTTGAATAACTTCTGATCCCGAGCTATGATCTTATTGAAACTTAGTATATAAGGTTTTAATACTGTTTCCAATACTTCTGCATACCAACTTCCGGTTTGTCACTTCCGGTTAAAAAGTTTTTTTTTCAGGTGTTTATCCCTACTGTAGCCTACAATTACCGATCGATTTTCATGAAACGTTGCGAAAAGCTTTTAAATAACATGAGAAAGATTTTATCAGCTTTTGGAGCACATTGGATAAAGGGTTGGGGGGTCCACCATACAACAGGTGGTTTTTTCCACAAAGTTTTTATGTTTGTTGGGAGCATAAAACATTCATTCGTGAATGAATTTTGATGAAACTTTGAAAAAAGATGCAAACATGTATGACAAAGAACTGATTAGTTTTTGAGCGATAGTGAACAAAGTGGTGGGGGGTCCCTGGAGCACCTGTTTTTTTGAAAGCTCTATAACTTCTGTACCCGATAAGCGAATTGGATGAAACTTGGTACATGAGTATGTAGTACGGTTTAAAATAGTTCTGCATCCCAACTTCCGGTTTTTCACTTCCGGTAAAAAAAATTTTTTTGTACTTTTTTGAAGTTTTTTCAGTGTCTTTATGCACACTACAGCCTACAATAATGAAGTGATTATAATGAAACTTATGGAATAGGGTTCCAATTAGTGTGAAAAGATAATTATCATGTTTTGGGACACATTGATCAAAGTGGTGGGGGGTCTACCATACAAATGCTGACTTTTCACACTTTGTTTTTTAAGTTTGTTGGGAGCATACAGACTTCATTCATTATTCAATTTTAATGACACTTTGGAAAAAGATGGTAACTTAAGTAACAAAGAACTGATTAGTTTTTGGATAATATTGGAATAAGTGGTGGGGGTCCTCCCGAACACCTGTTTAATGTGTCACACTTTTTTCAATGTTTGTTGGGAGCACACAGCATTCGTCCGTGAACGAATTTTGATGACACTTTGGAAAAAGATGCAAACATATATGGCAAAGAACTGATTAGTTTTTGAGCGATAGTGAACAAAGTGGTGGGGGGTCCCTGGAGCACCTGTTTTTTTGAAAGCTCTATAACTTCTATACGTGATAAGCGAATTGGATGAAACTTGGTACATGAGTATGTAGTACGGTTTACAATAGTTCTGCATCCCAACTTCCGGTTTTTCACTTCCGGTAAAAAAAATTTTTTTGTACTTTTTTGAAGTTTTTTCAGTGTCTTTATGCACACTACAGCCTACAATAATGAAGTGATTATAATGAAACTTATGGAATAGGGTTTCAATTAGTGTGAAAAGATAATTATCATGTTTTGGGACACATTGATCAAAGTGGTGGGGGGTCTACCATACAAATGCTGACTTTTCACACTTTGTTTTTTAAGTTTGTTGGGAGCATACAGACTTCATTCATTATTCAATTTTAATGACACTTTGGAAAAAGATGGAAACTTAAGTAACAAAGAACTGATTAGTTTTTGGATAATATTGGAATAAGTGGTGGGGGTCCTCCCGAACACCTGTTTAATGTGTCACACTTTTTTCAATGTTTGTTGGGAGCACACAGCATTCGTCCGTGAACGAATTTTGATGACACTTTGGAAAAAGATGCAAACATGTATGGCAAAGAACTGATTAGTTTTTGAGCGATAGTGAACAAAGTGGTGGGGGGTCCCTGGAGCACCTGTTTTTTTGAAAGCTCTATAACTTCTGTACGTGATAAGCGAATTGGATGAAACTTGGTACATGAGTATGTAGTACGGTTTAAAATAGTTCTGCATCCCAACTTCCGGTTTTTTACTTCCGGTAAAAAAAATTTTTTTTTTACTTTTTTGAAGTTTTTTCAGTGTCTTTATGCACACTACAGCCTACAATAATGAAGTGATTATGATGAAACTTATGGAATAGGGTTCCAATTAGTGTGAAAAGATAATTATCATGTTTTGGGACACATTGATCAAAGTGGTGGGGGGTCTACCATACAAATGCTGACTTTTCACACTTTGTTTTTAAAGTTTGTTGGGAGCATACAGACTTCGTTCATTAATTTATTTTAATGACACTTTGGAAAATGATGGTAACTTAAGTAACAAAGAACTGATTAGTTTTTGGATAATATTGGAATAAGTGGTGGGGGTCCTCCCGAACACCTGTTTAATGTGTCACACTTTTTTCAATGTTTGTTGGGAGCACACAGCATTCGTTCGTGAACGAATTTTGATGACACTTTGGAAAAAGATGCAAACATGTATGGCAAAGAACTGATTAGTTTTTGAGCGATAGTGAACAAAGTGGTGGGGGGTCCCTGGAGCACCTGTTTTTTTGAAAGCTCTATAACTTCTGTACCTGATAAGCGAATTGGATGAAACTTGGTACATGAGTATGTAGTACGGTTTAAAATAGTTCTGCATCCCAACTTCCGGTTTTTTACTTCCGGTAAAAAAAATTTTTTTGTACTTTTTTAAAGTTTTGTCAGTGTCTTTATGCACACTACAGCCTACAATAACGAAGTGATTATGATGAAACTTATGGAATAGGGTTCCAATTGTTTGTTGTGTTTGTTGGAAGCATACAGCATTCGTTCGTTAAGTAATTTTGATTACACTTTGCAAAAAGATGCAAATATGTATGGCAAGGAACTGATTAGTTTTTTTAGTGATAGTGAACAAAGTGGTAGGGGGTCCTCCAAGCACCTGTTATTTTGGAAGCTCAATAGCTTCTGTACCTGATAATCGAGTTGGATGAAATTTGGTACATACACATTTAGTACGGTTTACAACAGTTCTGCATCCTAACTTCCGCTTTGTCACTTCTGATAAAATTTTTTTTACTTTTTCTCGTATAACAGAATTTATGTTTGTTGGGATACTACTGCCTGCTTTAATATTTTTATTATTAGAACTACGAAGTCCATAATATTGGTTAGCTTTTAATTAAAGTATTTTATGGATATTAGCTCATTATATATCCAGAACACTATGTTTCCAGAGCTGTGGTGAAGTCAGCCTATGCATCAGCGTCGCAATATTTTTTTTAATAAAATGTGTTGTGTAATAGGGTTTAGAATATGTGTCACAACAACACATAAATACCTTTTAACACCTAGGTCTAGACCTGGGTCCCACAACAACTGGCGTTCTGAGGTGTAGATTGACGCTTTTTTTAAACATCTGTGGGTTGAAGCCACCTGAGACTAAGTGTTCCGGCAAACTATTCCATTTGTACGCAGTTCGGACAAAGAAGTCTCTCTGCGATCTGCCAGTATGACAGCGCGGAATCTTTACCGTTTCACTGGTTGCGGCAGCCGATTGCCGAGTGGAACGGGGGTAAGAATAAGTTTGAGGCATGATGCCGCTGATTTCATCTGAGCACTGCTGATGACGATATTTGTAAAAAACAACGAGGTCAGCAACAGTGCGACGATGTTGTAGGGAATCAAGTTTTGATGTCAAAGTTCGATCACCTACAATTCGTATAGCTCGCTTTTGAACAGAGTCCAAGAGGGCCAAGATGGAAACAGAGGCAGCATCCCAAACTTGACAGCAGTACTCCATACAGGGACGAATATAGGACTTATAAACATGGAGCAATTGGTATGGAGTGAAAAATTTTTTGCATCTATTTAGGAGGCCGAGTTTTTTAGACGCGCTTTTTGCCATCACCATTACATGATCGTTCCAGAGTAGGTCATTTGAAACTGTGACACCCAATAAACGAATGTTTTTGCATTCACCTATTGGTTCATCACACATACTAAATAAAATATCTTTGGGGAACTCGGTCTTTAATCTGGAAACAATCAACAGCTTTGTTTTGGTGGAGTTGAAATTGACAAGGTTTTGGTCACCCCAGTCGGCGACTTTATTCAGGTCTTTGTTTACGTTTATGGCAGCGTCTCTCCGGGCAGGATTAATTCGTTCGTGCATTTTACCTTTTGAAGGAAGGGGCTCGAACGACTTGTGCAGAGTACTATCATCTGCAAAACTATTTATTGGGTTGCTGGTGATTTTCAACAATTCGTTGATATAAATCAAAATAGGGTTGGGGACAATACTGAGCCTTGGGGTACACCAGCGTTAATTAGTTTAGACTCAGAAGAATATCCGTCTAAGGTTACCGAAATGTATCGGTCGGATAGAAAATTTTGAATCAGCTTCACAACATTGGGATGAAAACCGTACGCAACGAGCTTGTTGATTAAGTTGGCATGCCAGACTCGATCGAATGCCTTGGAGATGTCTAAAGCGATAACGTATGTTTCACCACCTTTATCAAGTATGCTGTTCCAACAATGCGCTACATAGTTTAATAGATCGGTAGTTGATCTTGTTGATCTTGATCTTGATTGCGAATTGATTGTTAAATGTGGTTCATAAACCATCTTTCAGATGGCGGCGTATATTAGTTACGTGACACAACTTAATCATGGACTTTTTAAGTGTGTGTAAGCGAATGGCCAAAGAAGTATAACTTTCACCGTCTGGTCCGACGCAGACCCTACTTTTTGGTACTATGAAATGTTATGGAATATATGAAATATGGTTCAATACAGCTTCAGCTACTCCCATCTAATAACAGCTGGAAAATATTATGTTGTTGCAGAATAAATATGGTTTTTTATAGCAGTTAGGGAAATTATTAAGGATTATTAGAGAGATGTTTTTAAGAATTTTTGATGTGTGAATCTGGGTTGCACCACTTCTAATTATTAGGCATAGTTTGAAAATATCAGATCAAATATTGTTTTTATACAAAAGTTGTAATGGGTTAAAATATGTATTTATGTCAAACGGAAAAGTATAGTGAGAAGTTTATTGAGTGATTTCAGTTTTGGTCATTGATGAATAAATAGGTACGGTTGAAAATGTCAAATTGTGGCAGACTTAATTTTTTTTTTACAATAAATAAGTATATTTTGGAAAGAAGCATTTACGTTAAATATGGAAGTTTTCTGAACTAATAGGAATAGTTGGGCAAGAAATTATCATGATGAAGATATATTTTCTAAAGCAAGTGTTCCTATAAACGTATATAATTGTGTGTTTTATACTATACGTTTTAAACGTACGTATAATACGTGTTTTATACGTTACCGTATTATACGTTACAACCCTGATTTATTTAAAATTATAATTTATGGTACAATGCCTACATATTGTTACATTACTGTGATTTGTTGCCTTAAATTGTCACTTTTTAATCAAATATTTTGTTGTCATAGTTACGCCCAAAAAAGTAAAAAACATTTGTATTTGTTTAAATTCTATAAAAAATAGAAATTTTTATCGAAGCAACCTTCCGACTTCAAATTTTCTAATCCATTTAAAATATTTGTTACTCTTTGTTGTCATAGTTATACGATTTGTTTGAAAAGATATAACAAATATATATAGTGGTCAAAGGCTACTTGTTCAACATATTTTTATTTCAAAATTTATAAAACTTTTAATTTCGATTTAGATTAAATAATTTTTTTTTAAATATTTTGCTTGCGGCGGTTAAAAAATAGTATATGACGCACAGACGTAAGCCTTTTTGAACTTAATGTGGGTGCAAATCTCGGCTGGCGCGTCGATTCGCAAACTGCACATACGTCCAAAAACCTTAGTTTTACGTCCTTGCATCATAATGTACTATTGTAATAGTAGATTCTTGTATGAGTTTAGAATGGTGGCAATTCTTCACGAGGATGAAGTTTTATGGAACGAGCAAAGCGAGTGGAGGGAATCATCCGAGTGAAGAATTGCCATCATCCTAAGCGAATACAAGATGCTATTTTATCCACGACTTTAAAATATTTCGCAAAATTTCCAGTTTGCTTGCTCAAGTTTCTATCACCATATTGAAATACATCATAGGCAGCTTAGAAAAACAAATCAGTTAAAATACCGGAAAATGTTAATTTCTTTTATTTTATATTTTATATTTGTATTGTTTTCGTGTTAGCCTTTTGATATTACTATACCAACAAATGTTAAGATTAGATTTTGTTAGGGGAATATTTAATAAACTATAGAACTGTTGCGTTACATTCTAAAACAAGTGAGAGAATGTATAAAATTACAATGGAAGACATACACATGGGAAGCATATGGGTCAAAATCAGAGAGGTAAGCATTTGCTGCTGACAAAGTTTTTGTTTAAATAATAACATAATGTTACTACAATATGTAGGCATAGGCATATGCCCTTATAAATAAATAAAAAACAACTATAGCAAGGAATTTATCATTAATAATAATCAAAATTTCATTTTCAACTAATAATTACCGATTTATTTTTGTAACCAATATTTTCAAATTTAAATTATAGTTATATATTTGGCTCGATTAATTTCGGTTGTCACACCATTAGCAAGAGCTAGAAAAAAGATATACTAAAGAAAAAATTATTAACAAAAATATAAAACAAAACAGTTTTTGAAGCTACTCAACTACTACTCTTGAAGCTACTCAACTACTACTCAACTACTACTACTCAGCTACTCTACTCGAAAAAATTATACACTAAATTTAATCAACAAGTAAGAATTAAACAATAAAAAATTAAAATTCAAATTAGAAAAAATCTTTATATAAATTAGTCAAATAATTAATTAATGAAGGCAATACCATTGTGTAAATAAACTTTATAAAAATTTAAAAAATTTTTTTATTAAACATTGCTTAAAACATGGGAAATTTTAAATTAAATAAATCTGAGCCAGTCAAAGGCTAATAAATGATATCAGTTTGGGCGTTCAATATATTTTGATTATTAGATTGAGCATTTCTAATTTCAAAAGATTCTAAAATATTTAGTCTTAAGCCTTTGTTTTCAAATTGAAGAATTTTTATATTACTATTATTACTAAAAGTACTTTATGGTTTTCGGATATCAAATTATTAGCAAACGTGGAAGTAGAATGTCCTAATCTTAAGGCTCGAAAATGCTCTGATGAACGTTCAGTAAAACTACGACCAGTTTGTCCGATATCATCATAAGACAGTTGGTAAACTCCCCTATTTGAAAATTTATTTTGTTAAATTGGTTAAATTTATTGTTAACCAAAAGGCTGTGTAAATTTTTGTTATTATAAAAAGAACAACTTAAATTAGTATGTTTAGTAATAATGTTTCCTAGTTTTTGACTTATTTTATCATGATAATTAATTTTACAATAGTGTTTTAGAATATTATTGCTACTTATTAATCTAATAATTAATGTGAAACGATTTTTGTTTGTTTGTGTTATAATATACACGATTTACTCGAGCATACTATTCAAAGTATATTCGATAACACTGTTCATTACGCAAGTTAAATTAAAAAACGAACAACGTCAGTGTAAGTTTACACAGGTTTTATTTAAAACGCAATTCACAGGCTAAATTTACACTACTCCGCACCGGTTGAATGAAAAAACACGCTATTGTGTTTATTTTAGATTGATTTAAACAAAACAAAAGCTGTAAACCTACATAGTTCAAATTACAACTCAGTTTTAAAATATTTTTGTTTCAGATAATAAAATTAATTTGCTAATGTGGGTGCAGCCACAACAATTTGTTATTATTTCCGATTTGATGAAAGTATTAATGAACAATTTATATTTAGGAAATTTTGCTATTTGCAAGGAAATAAAAGAAACAAATAAACCTACGTCTACTTTAACAACTAGTGGTGAAACGAATTAATTCATGTAAAACAACAACAACAACCCAAACATTGTTTATGTAGGATTTGTTTCTTAATTTAAACATCACAATTTAATGACGTGGTTTGGGACTCCATAGCTTTAAATCATTTTAGCTATAGAAAAGATTCATTCATGATTCATGGTGATATAATATCCATCAAATACTTCAATTAATGGCTAACCAATGTTATAGATTTCACGTAGTTCTAATTATAAAAACATTAAAGAAAGCTGTGGTATCTCAACAGACATAAATCCTGTTGAACGAATAAAGTAATAAATTTTTTTTACCGGAAATGACAAACCGGAAGTTGAAATGCAGAATTGTTACAAATGATACTTTTAGCATATTTAGTAAGTTTAAGAAAAATCAATTATCATTAACTACTGTTATTGACGTATCAAATAAACCTGCTCGAAGGCTCCCCACCACTTATCCCAATATCGTCCAAAAACTAATCAGTCTTTGCCATTTAAATCTCCATCTTTTGTCAAAGTTTCATCAAAATTGATTAATGAACGAAGTCTGTATGCTCCCAGCAAACTTTAAAACAAAGTGAGAAAAGTCAGCAGTTGTATGATGGACTTCTCGCCTCTTTGATCAGTGTGTCCCAAAAGTTGATCATTAACTGCTAACTTGAACTGAAACCTTTTTCTTAAGATTCATCATAACCACTTTATTATTTTAGGCTGTAGTGTAAACTGTACTGAAACAAAATAACAATGAAAAAAATAAAAAACCATAAACAAAAATATTACGACGCTGGTGCATAGGTTAAGTTCACCACAGCCCTGGAAACAAAATGTTCTGGATATAAAGTGAGATAAAATCCATCAAAAACTTTAATTAATGGTTAATTAATGTTATAGATTTTGTATAAAAAACATTAAAAAAAGCTGTAGTATCCCAACAGACATAAATTCTGTCGTACGAACAGAAAAACCAAAAAAAATGTTTTACCAGAAGTGAGAAACCGAAAGTTGGAATGCAAAACTGTTGCAAAGCATGTTCTCTGCATATATACCAATTTTAATTTTTTAATAAAAAGTGTTGTGTAGTAGGAATTACAAAAAGTGTCACAACAACAAAAAGATACCTTTTAAGACCTAGGTCCCACAACAACATGCGTTCTGAGGTGATGCTGGACGTTTTTTTTTAAATGTTTGTGGATTCCATTTGCATGATGCATTTGCACGATGTATGCTGAAAGAATTCTCTTTGCATTTTGTTACTATGACAGTGAGTAATCTCGACAGTTTGACTATTTGTACAAACCGATTGACAGGTAAAACGGGGAAAAGAATATGTTTGAGGCATGATGGATTTGATTTCATCCGATCCACCCAACCATTAAAATCAATTAACAGGAACTGAGGTTATTGAAGTTTTAAATAAACAGGGGCTCGGCGGCCTCCACCACTTATTCCAATATCGTCCACAAACTAATTAGTTCTTTCTCATTTAAATCTCTATCTTTTGTCAAAGTGTCATCAAAATAGAATAATGAACGAAGTCTGTATGCTCCCAACAAACTTTTATAAACAAAGTGTGAACAGTCAGCAGTTGAATGGTTGATTCCCCGCCACTTTGATCATTGTTGATCCAGTTGATCATTATATTCTCACATTAAATGAAACCTTTTCCCGATTATGATAAGTTTTATCATAATCACCTCATTATTACGGCTGTGGTGTGCATAAAGCGCACTGAAAAAAAATTTTCAGCGGAAGTGAAATACCGGAAGTTGGCATGTAGAACTATTGAAAACCGTACTAAATGCTTATGTACCAAGTTTCATTCAATTCGATAATTAGGTACGGATGTTATTGAGCTTTAAAAAACAGATGCTCGGAGGACTTTGCTCAATATTGCTCCTAACAAATATAAAAAACATAGTGACAAAAAACACCTGTTGTATGATAAACCCCTAACCCTCTGTAAAATCACTAATGTACCCCAAAGGCTAATGAAATCTTTCTTATATTGATTAAAACATTTTACCAATATCAACGTTTCATGAAAATCGATTTAAAAACTGTAAGCTTCAGTATGGATAAACATTTCAAAACATCTTTTTTACTGGAAGTGACAAACCCTAAGTTGGTATGCAGTAATATTGAAAACAGTACAAAAACCTTATATACCGAGTTTCATTAAGATTGAAAGCCAGGATAAAAAGTTATTGAAGATTCGAACTTACACTAGAAAAAAAATTGAAGTAACGACAACCTCATCTCCAAGTTGGCAGTTTATTATTCAAACAAAGAAAAAATATTTGCAAACAATTTCATCGTGATTGGGACAACTACACGTAAACATTTTCCTGACAACGGAATGAGGTTTAATTAAAATATGTTATATCCAATGTAACAGTAGTTGAATAATAGTGCATTTTTGGGCCTGAATTCTTTGAACCTTGACTGATTAACTTGAAATTTGCTGAATAGTTAGGGGATGACTCAAAAATTAAAGGTGACATAGCGATGATTTGCGCTGTTACCCTGGGGGTGGAATTTTTTTCACTTAAAATAGCCCCGAAAATAGATAAAAAGACACATTTAAAGTGAAAAATATAGAGGGGCAGAAATCTCACAGCTCTGAGATATCAAGACTTCGGTCTGGGTTAAGGATTTTGATATAGTTTTCGGCAAAAACTTTTGTGGGTACATGGTTTTTAGTTTTGGGCAGCGATGTATTTTAAACATAAATTTTTGTTAAAGTACATGTATTTTTTATCTCTGTTTAGATATGTGTTACAAAACTAATACGAAACATCAATACGTTGTCGGAAAATTATAACAGATTGTAAATTAACTTAATTTAGTGAAAAGATTATACAATCAGCAAACTACTCAAAAACCCCCATATTTAGTGTTTCGAGAAAATATTTCAAAATCACAAATTCATATTTCTTTCAAAATTCCATAAATATTGTAAAACTAAATAAAATCAAAAATTCAAACTATTCAAACAAAATTCTAAAAATCTTTCAAAATTTATTACAAAATCAAAGATTAAAACTTTTTTCAAAAATTCTAAATATATTGCATAAATCAAAAATTGTAATTTTTTCCAAAATTATAAAAATTACAATAAAATCAAAAATTTAAAATTTTTGAAAATTCTACAAATATTCCAAAAATTCTTACAAAATCAAAAATTGAAACTTTTTTCAATATTCTAAAAATATTCCAAAAATTAGAATAAAATCAATAATTTAAACTTTTTCTAAATTCTAATAATATTTCAAAACTTTTTAAAAATTCAAAAATTCAAACTTTTTCTGAAATTCTAAAAATATTTCAAAAATTATAACAATATTAAAAATTGAAACTTTTTCCAAAATTATTAAAATTATACTAAAATTGAAAATTTAAAACTTTTCAAAATTCTAAAAATTTTCCAAAAATTCTTACAAAATCAAAAATTGAAACTTTTTTCAAAATTCTAAGAATATATATAAAATTCAAAAATTTTTCTTTCAAAATTCTAAAACTATTCCAAAAATTAGAATAAAATCAAATATTTAAACTTTTTCTATATTCTAATATTATTCCAAAAATTCTTAAAAATTCAAACTTTTTCCAAAATTCTTAAAATATTGCAATAATTATAACAATATAAAAAATAGAAACTTTTTCCAAAATTATAATAAAATAAAAATTTAAAATTTTTCAAAATTCCAAGAATATTTTAAAAACTATAAAAAATTCAAAAACTTCCATGTTCAATTATATTTACGTAAACAAACAGCTAAATTTTTTTTTTCAAAAATTATCTAAAAAATTAAATGAAAATCATTCTTTTGACACACTTGACATTATTTTTTTGACTAACTTATAATTTTCAATAATAATAATAAAATTTCATGTCGTACAAATAATTAATTTTATTTTTTTCCAAAAAATTGTGTAAGAAAATAAATAAAAATCTTTCTTTGGACACACTTGAACACATTTTTTTGACAAACTTATGCTGCAATAATCTAGTTTTTGATCTCACATGCCAATCCCGACTTTCCAGATTTCTTTGTTCCTACTCATTATCACTAAAAATTAACGTTTTTTAAGCAAAAAATATGCATATTTCCTTGTTTTGACACACTTGACAATTTTTTTAACTCACTTTCGGTACAGTTATCGAACACATCGTCCTTTCGCTCTTCCCATTGAGTAAACCTATTTTTAGAACAAAAAATTTTTGAAATCCGTCCAGCAGTTTCCTAGATTTTGTATGTTGTGGTAGGGCTGCCCAGGAGGGCTGGCCGGCCGACAGACAGACATGCATTTTTGTTTTTGCTTTTTTAGAATCAGTAGGTCCTAAAACGTCGAGAAATGCCAAAAAAGGGGGGGTAAGAATTTCTCTTTTAGCTCATGAATGTAATACTTAGGTCTTTCAGATCGAAGTAATATTCTACAACGTTTTTTCCATAGATCGATATTTTACGATTTATTCGAAATTGAAAACTTGCATTTTTCGTTCAAGTAGGCATGTTTTTAGACGATTTTTCATACATAACTCAAAAATTTAGCGTTCTATCAAAAAAGTTGAAATGAACATAAATTAACTTTAAAACGAAAAAGAGATTGGTTATGGTATTAGTTTTGAAAGTCCAAAACGAAGGAAGTTAAAGCTCATTGAAGAGAATTATGTTTTTTTAACAACTAGGTTCGAGTATTCAACGTTAAAAAATGGAAAGTGTTGCATTTTTCAGAGCAAACTTCTAAAATATTTGTATAATGCTTAGCAATACCTTTAAAATGAGTACTAGTTTAATTCGTGTCCATTACAACTAAGCGAGTTACGATGAAAAAACGATAAGCAACTCGAATTTACAAAAAAAAATCAGCATTAAAATTTCAGCTTTTCCCAACAAAATCCATATTCTTCGTTATCCTTTTACAGATAGCTCTATTTTAGCATTAATCATGAGATCCAGAAGTTTAGTTGCATTAGAATACGTAGTTTTTGAAAAAAGTATGATGATAATGAAAAATGTATATTTCAAATTTCTTAAAAACGTATCTTCTCTTCAAAATAACGCTTAAACAAAATAAGATACGTACCTAACAAAAATTCACGAAAATGATTGTTATTTTAACAAAAAATTTGCTTATACATATTTTGTTTTCTTTGGGATAGAATATACCGATGTGACTGTTTCAAGTTTGCATTATAGTGCGCCGACCACTCAACCTAAGTCCCTCAAGGTTTGAAAGATGAAAGGTTTGAACAAGTTGGAATGAATATCATTTTATGACTTTTGAAAGTACCTTTATATTGGTTTTTTAATGGACGTTGCAACTTTAAAATTGAGAGTGGTATGAACAAGAACCACTTGCATTTTTTTGGTGTAAAAACACTGTTTTTTTCGAAATCATTTGTGTGAGTGTGTACTGCGTGTCAGTGTTTGTGTGCGTGTATACACACACAAATTTATTTGGAATCGCGCGTGACTGTATAATGATCATATTTTCGAAACGTGATGTGCACCAGAAGAGTTACTTAAAATAATATTTTGTAACTGTAAAAAAGGATGCGGTGCCTCTTGTGGTTGCCGAAGATTCTAATTATTTTGTAACTCAACATGTGGGACATTCTGAGGTGACAACTATCAGAATTGTCCTCCAATTGACCCCATCCAAAGAAAATGATAGTGATTGTAGCTCTGATGATTAAATTTTCTAAAAAACCGTGTTTTAGAAAACCGCGGTTTTCTGTTTTTATTTTTGAGTTCAAATTCAGTTTATTTCAAAATAAATTATTAAAATTAAAAAAGAAAACATTCAATAAATATTGCAAATTAAAATTTTCGGAACCAAAATACAATTTTGAGTAAAATTTTCGGGTTAAAATAAATAAAGATTTAAGTTCGGCTTTACTTCATTGCCATGGTGCCATAAGGAAATATAGTATTAAATATATTGTAAACTACCTTTGAAAAATTTAAAACGTATTTACGAGTTATTATTATTATTAATTCGGTGGAGTTTTAAGAATAGTAAACTGTAACGTGTAACGAATAATAACTTAACCGAGTTCTTACTTTTCGACTAAAATTGAATACAACGGAAATACGCTTAGGTTCAGATGATAGTGGGCGAATCATTAGCATTGCATCATATAGTCCTGCAAAATTATAGTTCTTTGACTAGTTTTTTTAAATAATAACAATTTTTTTAAAAGTGCCAATCACATAAATCCTCAATTAATTTGAAATTTATTCCAGTAAGCAGATATGTTCAAATGTCTCAAAGCCCTCTATTGGTTTTTACGTAAGCGTAACAAATTTTTGTAGCATTGGGTACATTGAATTGCATCGATGTCTCACATCCAAATTAAAACTACCTTCATTACCAACTTCTGTACGCACGTTTTGTAAGATATTAATTTGTTGATATTTGTTGTAAGATATTATTTCAGATTGAAAATAATTTAAAATACTTTACTTTAGCATGTACGTTATCTAAAATCTCTACTACTGTATTATTTATTCTTTCTAAAATTGTTTCATCCCCGATATCTTCCAAAATGAAAAGTCTTCATTAAAACCAGTATTAATTAAAATGTTAACATTAGCAATATTATAATTAACACTGTTTGCCGTTGGCACTTGGCGTAAGATTTCAAATAACATAATGTCAGTCATTACCAGACTGGAGTCATTACCCAGAAGATGGCCTAACAAGCTGAAATATATATAGAGTAACAGTAAAATTATAAAAAACTTTGTTTTCTTTAATTTTTTTATTAAACTTATAAAATAAGTTATTTGCGTAAAGTAACAAGAGATTGGCATTATGTTAATAGCAATATTAAGTCTGTTTTCGGTTACGGTTTATTTATTATAAACATTCCGTTTTAGGTTTTGGTTAACCAAGCCGTGAGACTCTACTAGTTATGTATAGCTTTAAAACAAATGTTCTTTTCTCATAATAATATTTTTAGAATATTATCGTTTATAGGGCAGGTTTTTAAGAGGTGAAAAATTGGAATACATAATAAACTATGTTTAAGAACATAAAAGAAGATTTATCCTAAATAACTAAATAAAAAGGGAATCCCAGAAAACGAGTAAACTCCTTTTCACCCCTTATACATAAAAAGCGCAAGTCGGGCTTGTATCACCTTTGAAGTTAACAATAAGATGAGTTTAATTCCCAATTTTCATGCAAATCGATGGAGGTTCAAAGAATTCAGAGGTATTGGTATTTTTTCATGTTCAGTTACTGCACTATAAAGTTAATAACTATTTCCATGAAAAAAAATTTGTTTGGCCTTATATCATGAATTTTTCATTTTAAAATTGAAGTTTTTGAGATTAATTGAACTATATTTTATTTCACATAAATATTAGGTGTGGTGGTCTCAACTATATCGTTCTATAATTGTACAGTTGTGGAAACAATTTCGTTGAAACAATTCTATTCGCCATATTGGCCCGCACCGTGAGGTTGGGACAACTGCTTTTCGATTGGAAATAGAACATGTTTTTTACAGTGTAGAGTTGTTCGGGAGACCCCCGCCATTATGTCCAATTTTGAAATGAATCTAGATCTTCCATTTTCGAGTTAACGTGGATCATATTCCAAAGTTTTATAAAGATCGTATGTAGGTTTGTCACCCACCCATGAAAACGCACCCACCCACAGACACAGTTTTTTTTGATTTGCTATTTATAGATATAGGATGGTCTAAAACAAAAGAAAAAACAAAATTAAGGGTATGTAAAATTTTTTATTTCTCGATAGATTGCATTGCTTTGCGCAATTGAAAATTGTGGTGAAATGGAAATATGAACTATACTAAATGCTATGTACCAGGTTTCATTCAATTCGATTTGTTGATGTTATTGAGCTTTCAAAAAATAGGTGCTCGGTGGACCCTTCACCACTTTGTTCAATATCGCTCAAAAACTAATCAGATCTTTGACATTTATTTGGGCAGTTGTGTCGGGTACTATTATTTTATCAATTTTTCAGTACCTGCCCTAAGGGTCCCAAATTTAAAAAGCAATTTTGTTAAAGCTGTCTGTACGGGTTTCCAAAAGTTTTAGACCAAAAACGTTAATGAACCTGAAAAAAATATTCAATTTTGAATTTAGTTTTTCTCCATCTATATACTATAAGCTTCAATTTATATGAAAATCCATACATTTTGAATGACCCATGATACTTGGTATATTATTATAATTGAAGGCATATTATACGTTTTTGTAATTTTTATATGGAAAAATGGCCTTAAGTTGTAAATAATGAATATAACAATTAAAGTATTTCATACATTTTTTTGTTCAAAGCTTTCCGTCAAATATTCATGCTATTCTATTTCTATAACTCATCTATCAGTTAATAGAATGCGCTGGTAGTTAGTCAAAAGAAAGTTTGTATTGTAAGCATATACAAAAATTGTTGACATTTCCATACAATTTTGTATTATAGATAATTTTTAATTCGCTTTTGTGATCTACGATATTAAATTATTTGCATAATCGAAGATCAGAATTTAAAATACTTATCAAAGTAAAGAAATTGATCAAATGTAATATTAAAAAATACATTGAAATGGGCGTGACTCTAAATGTAATAATAAAACATAAAATCAAAACAATAAGTAAAGCAAACGTACTAAAATTTTACTCTGGATGTTTGAAAAACATAATTACAAATGTAATAGTGCAATCAATTACTACATTCAGCTATTGCTATATATTATATGTAGTAGTAAAAACACTGAAACAATGGTTTACTGGATACTTACTTCATTTAATTAAAGGTTTTACTTATAATGTATTTTCTGTGAAATAAAGTGCTTAACTCATTTTAAAGTAAAATTATATAACTAAACATAATATATAATATGTAAAATATATAATACATAATATCGTCGCTTTAATAATGAAACAACGTATGCTATTTATACGTTGTTTTTATATAATAGGTGCGCTGCATTCCCCATAAGGGTATCTTTGAATTGGCATTTTTACATTTTCGAATTATTTTATGACTGGGGGTAAGAATTAATAAATTATAAATTAACGTCCATGCAAATGCATGCGCACATCAAACTTTAAACTCAAATATCTCGAAACTATACTTTTGCGTATACGTCATTTCATTATTAAAGCGACGATATATAAAAATATAATATGAAAAACAATTTCGGAGTGACGTGAATTATCCATTTTTATATATGATTTTTCGTAGTTATACTAACACCAAAAATCATTCACTTTAAAAATAGCAATAATAAACAAAATTGATTTGATTTTTAATATTATTATGTAATTTTTATTTTACTACGCGTTTCAATCTGATGCAGATCATCTACAGGTAATATTTTATAACTAAATTAGAGCAAAGTTAATCTATTGTTTTTATACAAAAATAAATTAACAAAATTCTTATGTTATAAATATAAAATACATTTTTTGGAGGAAGTCCTTAAATTATCCTAATTGCAAAAAGAAAAAAAAAACAATAAAACAGAGTAATTATAACATTATTTAAGATATAAAAAACAATTAAAATCCTAAACTAATATATATATTGGCAAAATATTTAAAAATAGGGTTGATCTTTACAATCTACAAGAGGATGGAACTATATGGTTTGATTGATTATTTTGACTTATTATTTAAACAATGGTGAAATGATTGTTGCTTCGTCTGAATTTATAAGGTTCAAATTCCTTGAAATGTGGTATGACTCGTTGGCATCTAACTTTCATTTCTGTCTAACGGTTTTTATTATTTTGGGATTATTGACGTCTTTTTGGTGATTGTTTGTGTTCATATGTTCTGCTACGCTTAATTTTTGATTGTTGTTGTTTTTTGTTGCTCTGATGTGTTCATTTAGCCTTGTGTTGAATTCCCTGCAATTTTGACCTACATATACATCTTCACAATTGGCACATTTTATGTTTATATCTATGCCAAATTCTAAGGAAAATGGAACATTTGTTTTATAAATTTTCTTCAAAGTGGCTCATGAAAACGTTGCTGAGAAATGGTGCTAATTTGCTGCCCATCGATGTTCCAGAAGTTTGTTTGTAATACCTCCTTTTAAATTCAAAATAACTTTGTTCCATACATGTAGAAGCGATCTGTGTATGTGCCTATATTCTATTGTAGGTGTTATTGGTATACTTGGGAACAAAGCGGTAACATCAAATGATACCATTACTTCATCTTATAAAATTCTTGTGTCCTTAATTTTTTGCAAATACAAATTCTGTGGAATTCATTACACTAAATCCTTTTGGTGATGGAAATATGAAAAAATTATACATTAAAAAACACATTTTTTGAAAAACAAACTAAAAATAAAAATAAAATAAGTTTTGCATTGACACAATGTAATGTTGCAAAGGAACAAACGACATGTTCGTACAAACGTTTTATCTTCAATAATTATATTTTGTGTTATGCCCACAAATTTCCAACATGTATCGTTTGGAAAGATCTTTTTTTTTAATGTAATTGAGCATGTTGAGATAATTATATTTCGAGAAATGTTTAAATACCAAGAAAATGTTTATGGGATCAAGTTTTGATTACTCTCTCTTTTAAGGGTAATTTAAAATGTATGAATAGCGAAACATTTTTCAATTTCTGTTGAGCTGTAATTTGAAATTTAAAATAAGTTCATAGGCGGTCAGCTGTGAACTTTTACTCGATACGGTTGTAATTAATTTGTTAATAAATATTATCTTTTTGTCCGGTCAAATTATTATTGAAATATAACAAAAAAAAATCGATAAACAAAAGTGTGATTAATTACCTAAAAAAATATATATATGTATTGATAGTTTTGTTCATTTTAATTTAAATATTTGTGTTTGTTGTTGAATAATATTTATATTTATTATAATTATTGCTAATAAATGTGATTTTAAAGAAATTTAAAAGAAAAGAAAAAAGTTTATAAATGAAAATAATTTTAATAAGGTTTCTTGTCCTTTATGCTTGGTTAGAATGCCTACAAAATAAAAAAATGAATGAATGAGAATAAAAAAAATAATAATATAACAAAAAGAAAAAACAAAAAATAATAATGTTTTGTTTCTTACTTACGTCATTACATATCTAATTGTTTTTTTTTGTCAGTCGTGCTCGTTGATAAATAATAAGAAAAAGCACATTTTGGATTAAAAAGAAAACAAAATCATCACGATTCCAGATGATCGAATAACGTAACAGATACTAGTATTTTTATATAAAAACTAAAGCACTGCAAGAAATCGCTGATAATGTTTATACATTAATAGAAAAATAAATGGACCTTTTTGGCTTATTATCGGGGCATCAAAACATGAAGTCAACTCACAACAAATTGAGTTAAGTTTATTTTCATATTCTATATTCTATTTTCATATTCTAATTTATGCTGTGGTAAGGCTATTGAAACTGGAGGACGCCCGGTATCCAGAGTTCCGTACTAATAATCAAGCACCCCCTTGACCATGTTAAGCTTTCGGCGTACGTATCTCACCTTAGCTTTGGGTTTTGGACTTGATCTTGGCTTTGATTCTCACCGAGGACCTAACGGCATGGATGACCCTACCATTGTAGCTCCTAAGATCACTGAGTCTACTGAGCCCCATCACCGCGTCCAAGTGCCAAGTCCATTAGATGGGGAAATTTACAAGATACCGGGAAATCGGCATTTTTCAGAGCTTGCCGAACGAAAAAGTGGCAGAATCGAGAAAAATGGCAGATCAAAAGCTTTCGGACTCTTCAAGGACAGGCGGCTCACAAAGTATTAAATATGTGGTGATCATCACATGAAATCGACGTGGACCCAGGGACTAGAATGAAAACTCAAAAACTTCTACAAGATTTACAATATGTGTCACAACACATAGATACCTTTAAAAATCGCATATGTTTATAACACCTGTTTTAAACTGATATGGATTGAAGCGCCCGAGACTATTTCTGTCAGCAAATCTTAATGCGTTGAGTGTGTCAAAACGATCATTTGTATACTTTATGATTGAAATGGACGGTTTACGTTCAATAGGGATGTTTTCTGAGTGGAACCAAATTTTGCTTCATTTATGTTATTTTGTTAATTTAGGATACGTTATGTGTCGACAAAGCTTTCAAACTCGTGTTTATGTTGATTTTGTAATAAATGTCATTTTAACTTCTTTCTCGGCTTCTTATCAAATGAAAAATAAGACTAAAACACGTAATCGTAATATTCTATATCAGTGGTCCCCAACCTTTTGGTAACAAAGAGCATATTCCAAATTACCGATGATGTAACGGGCACCATTTATTTTTCAAGTTAAATTTATACTGACTTTAATAATCAATATAACATAATTATTTAATAATCAATAACAAAATTATTTATTTCATAAACATGTATAACATATATTAATACACAAAAATAACAAACAAAAATAATAAACAATAACAAACTATAATTTTAATTCCAAACAAGTTTTACCTAAAGTTTGATTCAAGCTCAATGTTTTCTTTGGCACTGAATATCAGTGGCCAATACCTCATAATTAGGGCTGTAGGCTGATATTCCTGCCCGCAGACAATCATCAAGATGCTCATCGGTAGTTCGAGATATGTATTTTGATTTAATTATGTTCATAGTTGAAAACAATGATTCGCATAAATATGTAGAACCGAAGAACGATTTTATCTTGTATGCTGCAATTTTTAGTAATGGATACTTTTCTTTATCAACCAAGTTCCAAAAGTTTTCATCTGTTACATATGATTTCAGCACAAAGTTATTTGTAAGATCCAAAATCTAAAGTTCCAGTTCCTCTGCTCCTTTTCCAACAAGTTTTCCAATTGATGTCGCTATGATGTTACATTTTCTTGGCTAGTAAATGGATTTACAAAGAAGATGACCATTGGTTCTATTATAGAAAACTGTTCAAATCTTTTATCAAACTGTTCTGTGAGTTTTTGAAGGTGAATAATAAATGATGATGGGTCAAAATCTCTTCCACTCACCATTTTATTCATATTTGGAAAATGCACCAGGGACTTAATTTTCAGATGAGATATCCATAAATGAAGTTTTGATTTAAATGAGTTTACAGAGCCTATCATTGTAGCAATATGTTTATCTTTGCCCTGAAGTTCCATGTTTAAAGCATTCAATTTTTCCATGATATCCGTTAGAAATCCCAAATCCATTAACCAGTAGGGATCGTTCAATTGATCAAAGTGTTGATTTTTAGATTCGATGAATTTTTTGATCTCTTCAATCAAGCTTAAAAATCTTATAAGCACTTTACTTTTACTGAGCCATCGTATCTCTGCATGCAAGAGAACATCGGAATGATTTCCAGAACCTTCTAGTACCGTGAACAGTAAAGGAGCTGCTCGAATAGAATTCACAATTTTCATTACTATTTTCATAACATGGGAAAATGAAAGTATTTTACTGCACAGAGCTTCCTGATGGATAATACAATGATATGCCATAAAGTTGGAAAATAATTCATCTTTCTTACACAAGGCAACAAATCCATTAATACTGCCCACCATTGATGGTGCCCCATCAGTGGTGATTGCAGATAGCTTGTGGAGAGGCATATCTATTGATTTTGCATATGTTACGAATATGTTGAATATATCCTGACCTGATGTTCGTCCTTTCATTGGCAATATTTTTAACAGCTCTTCTTTTATAATAGAGTCATTAAAAACCATTCTCACCATGACTGCCAACAGTGCGGTATCTAAAATGTCAGCCGCCTCATCAAATTGTAAAGAAAAGCATTCACATATTTTTAAGTCATTTTTTAGTTGAGTTTGCATATCGGTTGAAATTGCCTGTATTCTTCTTGTAACCGTATTACCTGACAACTGTAAATCTTGTATTGCTGACATAATTTCACGCTTGTTAGAAAATCCCTCAAATATGCACTCAGCGCCAGCAACAAAAGCTTGTTTTATCAGCTCGCCATCTTTGTATGGTTTTTTCTTCTTTGAAAGAAGCAATAGTGGCATTTTTAGCGCATTTTAATAGTGACATTTTTAGATTTTGCGATCTGTCGAGTGAAAATCGACTGCTGACCAGATAAAATTACTTTTACGTCTTTCATTTTTTTCTTTCTTACTTCAGATTGAACCGGATAATTAGAATCAAAAGTGCTATGGTTAGAATAGAAGTGACGTTCAACATTATGTTTTTTTGCCACTGCAACTGTACTCCCCCCGCACAATAGTCAAACTCATTTATCTTTAACATTGACGGAAATATAGGATTCTTCCCAATTTGTGTTAAAATTATACGTACGAGGTCTTTTACTGGGCGCACCCATTTTTAGATAAACAATCTATTTATATTCAAATATAGCAACGAACAATAGCTGCAGATTAAACACAAAACACTAATTATCGACATGAAAATTATACAAAATTGACTTTTAGGCTGTATTCTAAACGACGACTTATTTGAAACTTATTTATGTAGACTTACTTATTCACCGCCATTTTAAATAAGTATTTAAAAGCTGTTCTAAATGATTTAGCATACTCAATTTGACAGCACATAAACGCAAATTCGAAAATAAATTTAATTAGAACGATTTATTTAATTTGATCAATTAAAGAGTTTTGAAAACTATTTTCTTCATTTTAAATTATTATACTCGTATTAATATTTTTACGGATCGAAAAAGAAGTTTTTCTCCGATAGACAGCAAATATAAATTTTGCAGTCTTATTTCAGTCAGCAAAGTGGCACTTTTTCTGCCTAGGCAGCAAAGCAAGTACTTTGCTGCCTAGGCAGCAAAATAATTAGACTTCATAGAAATAAACAGATATTGCGATTAAAAAAAAAATTTTTTTAATCGATTTTTTTTTCATTTTTAAAATTTTGCTTTATTTTTAAAGTAATAATTATTAAATTACATATCATTGTAATTAATCGGAGAAAAAATATGTTCAACTCGGCAGCAAGGTAGATTGACTGCCTTGGCTGAATTCCTAGCCTCGCTCGCTCGGCTATGAACTATCAGCCGCGGCAGTCAATCTACTACTTTGCTGCCTAGTTAAACAAATAACTATTTATTCCTTAAAATCATTTAGTAAACAAACATCTGTCAAATCAAATTAGATTTTTCTATGAAAAAATTTTTTAAATAAGTCACCTCTTTAGGTTACTTATTCAAATAAGTAAGTCTCCACAAATAAGTTTCAAATAAGTTTTGGTTTAGAAAACAGCCTTACAGTTCGTTTCGTTTAAAAATTTAGGCAAAGTGCAGGTAGTACAAACAAAAAAATACACATAAACAACAAAAAGAAATAGTTTTTTGCTATTTTATTTTTAAGTGATTCCAATTGGTCTTGCGATGATTTTTTCAGAACAAACAATTGTACTTTTTCAGTGCAATCAACTTCCAAAAAATACATTAGTACAATTTAGCCAAATTCAGTAAATTTTGCCTTTTACAAATCTAAAAATTTAAGAAATTTATTAACAATTTAATCATCCTGGAGTGCGTTCGATTACTAAATGAGATATTAACCATTTAATGAATCATTTAATGAATGACAGATGACAGCGTTCGAGAACTTGAAAAACCGATTTCATTTAAATTTAATGAAACCACGCCTCTTTTCATTTAATTTTAAATGCAGTAAATAGCATATTTAAGTTTTAATGAAGTATTTTATTTAAAAAAATTTCAAATCGAAAACCGTAAAATTTTGTTTTATAATTTTTAATTAATTTAGCAAATTGGGTATTACGAATTAATTGTATTATAATGAATTAAGGAATTAATTTTATATATAATAATTAATTTTCAATTGAAAAATATAAACAAAATGGATGAAAATTTTGAAATTAGTGAGAGATAAAACCAACAGCTCCTATTACCAATTACATTTAACGATTGAAAATAAAATTAATGAATAAGTTTTTGCAACCAATTCAATCACCAGTCTCAAACTGCAGATTCCTTAAAGTTTTCGAGTTAGTTATAATCTTAAAATTGAATTTGTTTTTGAAAATTTTTAAAATAAATTTAATTACGACGGAAGTAATTGAAAAATAATGCATTAACAAGGAGTAAGATTTTAATTTGATTATATCTTTTATACTCCAACATTTCGTTTATTTATTCATAGAAGTGTCAAAATTTTTCAAATTTGACATTATATGCATTAAATGAAATTCGTTCGAATACTAAATGAACATCGCTTTTTTGATTGGTTCATTAAATATTTAATGAAAATGAGATTTCATTAAGTTCTCGAACGCACTCCTGTTATTTGTAAAATTTAATATAAAACATTTAAGAAATCGAAATACAACGATAGACCAACACATTTATCAAAGGTGTTTTTGATTCAGAGTACAAAGAATTCGATTTGTTTTGAATTTAAGTCCTCTCTAATATTTCCACTAATCTTGATGATGACGGAATACGGAATTGTAAACTTTTTCTAGTAACTCGTTTACAACGATAATTTAACTATTTCTTCTTTCCAAACACTAGCAAAACGGCAATATTTTATTTAGTCAGATTACCCTTGTTTGAGTCGATAACAAAAAGTATTTGGTGTGCATATTTCGTTTCTAATATATTCAAGACTGATCGCCTGATGCAGGCTTTCTTTCTTCTAAATATTTCTTCTAAATAAATGCTCAACATTTATTTCATTCCTTAAAAATAGATTATTTTTTACGAGATTTGTGAAAGTTCTATATGGAACTTTTGAAAGAAAAAGTCAAAGAAAATAAAAAAAATTGATTGGTCGCACTAATAAAATAGGCAAAAAAATAGAGCAACCGAGTTGTTTTACTCAAAAGTTGAAAAACTCAAAAGTTGAAAAACTCAAAAAGTATATGAAAAAAAGTTAATGAACGTAATATTTTGTGGTAGCACACACAAAACAGCTAGCGTGCGCAATGGCGCCCGCGGGCACACGGTGGGGACCACTGTTCTATATTATAGGGTGACCATACAAATGCACATTGTACAATCTTGTACAACATCTTTGATGACATCTGTATTACAACATCTGTTTTAAAAAGACAGCAAAAAATTTTATAAAATGTACATATATTACGTTTCTATATAACGTTTATAACGTTTCTGTGTTTATATTTGAATAATATTACTCTGGTCTGAAAGACCTAAGTACTACTTTCTCGAGCGTGGAATGTGGAATGTGGAATTCTTGCCCCCTTCTTTGGGCTTTTCTCGACGTTTTAGGACCTACTGATTCTAAAAAAGCAAAAAATGTGTGTCTGTCTGCCGGCTGTCCGGCCACCCGTCATTACCTACGAAATCTAGAAAGCCGCTGGAGGGATTTCAAAAATTTTGTTTTCACAATATAAGTTTACACAATGGACAGGTCTGAAAGGACGATGTGTTAGATAACTGTACCGGAAGTATGTCAAAAAAATCGTCAACTGAAATTTGCATATTTTATTGATAATGAGTAGTAACATTGAATTTGGAGATATCTTGATGGTCGGGATTGGTATGTGAGACCAAAAACTAGATTATTGCATTAAAGGTTTGTCAAAAAAATGTTGTCAAGTTTGTCAAAGGAATGATTTTCATTTATTTTTTCAAAATTTTAGGGCTAAAAATAGAATTAATTATTTGTATGACATGCAATGTAATTATAATTATGACATTACAAACTTGTGAAAAAAATATTGTCAAGTGTGTCAAAAGAATTTTCATTTATTTTTTATCTAATTTTTTGGAAAAAAATAAAATAAATTATTTGTATGACATGAAATGTAATTGAACATGAAATTGGACATGGAAATTTTTGAATTTGTTGTAATTTGTAGAATATTTTTAGAATTGTGGAAAAAGTTGGCATTTGTGAACTTTGAATTTTTGCAACATTTTTGGAATTTCGAAAAAAGTTTCAATTTTTGATTTTGTAAGAATTTTCAAAATATTTTTAGAGTTTTGTAACAGTTTAAATTTTTGTTTTTATTATAATTTTTGGAATATTTTTGGAATTTTGAAAATAGTTTGTATTTTTAATTGTATTAAAACTTTTGCAATATTTTTAGAATTTAAAAAAAAATATAATTTTTCAATTTTGAATTTTATATATATTTCTAGAATGTTGAAAAAAGTCGCAATTTTTAATTTTGTAAGAATTTTTGGAATATTTTTAGAATTTTGAAAAACTTAAAATAGTTTGAATTTTTAAATTTGATAATTTTGAATTTTCGCAATATATTTAGAATTTTGAAAAAGTTTCAATTAATGCTTTTGTAAGAATTTAGGAATATTTTTAGAATTTAGAAAAAGCTTAAATTTTTGGTTTTATAATAGTTTTTGGAATTTTGAAAACAGTTTGTATTTTTGATTTTGTTATAATTTTTACAATATTTTAGAATTTTTGAAAAAGTTTCAATTTTTGATTTTGTTATAATTTTTGCAATATTTTAAGATTTTTGAAAAAAGTTTTAATCTTTGATGTTGTAATAATTTTTGGAATATTTCTAGAATTTTGAAACAGGTTTCAATTTTTGATTTTATTTAATTAATACAATATTTTTGGAATTTTGAAAGAAATATGAGTTTCTGATTTTGTAATATTTTCGAAACGCTAAATGGAGAGGATTTTGAGTAGTTTGCTGATTGTATCATTTTTTATGTTAATAACTAAATTAGTAACTAAATTATGTTTATTTATAATCTGTTATAATTTTCCGGCAACGTAATGATGTTACATGTTAGTTTTGTAATAAATTTCTAAACAAATATAAAAAATACATGTACTTTAACAAAGAGTTTTATGTTTGTACATCGCTGCCCAAAATTTAAAACAATGTCTTCATAAAAGTTTTTGTCGAAAACTATATCAAAATCCTTAACCCACCCAGACCGAAGTCTTGATATCTCAGAGCATGAGATTTTCGCCCCTCATATTTTTACTCTGAAATTTAAGTTAATAAAAGGTCAATAAAAGCACGAGGTCCTAGGTAAATGCTAGGTACTGCTTATCCCTACCGGCGGTTCTCCCCATATCGATTATCGTTTTCTATAAATTCCTAAAACAAGTAATTCAAATTGTTTCAGAACTTATAATAAACTGTGCTCAATTGCTAACTATGCTATGCTTCGAGTCATAAACATAAAGCGAAAAAAGTCACAAACAGAAGAAACCTGCGTCGTGAAGCTTTTAGTGATTTCTTCTTTCTGTATAATATCAATGTGGCTTGTGACTGTAAAAGCATTATAGGTTTATATATTATATATTATATATATGGGGCATTTCACGCCAACTAAGTGTAAACAAAAATGTTAGTGTCTCAAACTTTGGGAATAGGTAGCACTTTATGAGAAAACAAGTATCAAATTTTTCTAGATTGTTTGACTCACACCATGGCCGTCAGTGGCGCTTACAAAATTCGATTTTTTGCCTCGATCACAAACTTGTGAATTTTGTACGAGAATGGGTGCGACTGAAAAAAAACCGGAAAAATATGATTTTGTTAGAATTTCGACCATAAATTACGATAAAAATATTTTCAAAATTTTTTGGGGTAGTTTTCACCCTTTTAAAGGTTAAAGTTTTAAAACCGAGATTTCAAAAATATGACACGATTTTTTTCAATTTTTTTTTAATTTTTTCTTTTAATTATTTCCTTACGATTAATTTTTGTTTTGCGATGGGCATCGACCACGAACTGTCCCAAAAAAAAGACCCAAAGGTGAAAAAACAAACTTGTGAATTTTCTAGGCAAATAGGGCGACCGAAAAAAAAGCGAAGAACATGATTTTGTTAGAATTTTGACCATAGATTACGATAAAAATATTTTCAAAATTTTTTGGGATAGTTTCCACCCTTGTTTTAAGGGTTAAAATCTTAAAACCGAGATTTTGAGAAATATGTCATGATTTTTTTCAATTTTTTTGTTTAATTTTTTCTTCGTTTTATTTCCTTACGATTAAGTTTTGTTTTGTGATGGACATCGACCATGAACTGCCCCAAAAAAAGACCCAAAGGTGAAAAAATGTGGTTTTAGCGTATTTTATTATTCTGTGATATATTAAACGATAAAAGAAATAGTATATTCTTAGATTGTTCGGGTTGCTGATCACGAATCTAAAATTAAATTAAAAAAAAACAAAATGGCGGATCAAATATGGCGGCCAACTTTTCTAAAATTTTCCAATTTTGAAATTTAAAAACTACCATCGTATTCTACATAAAATTCTAAATCGAAAATATACGCAATAGTTATTGCTTAAGATCTACCGTTATCGAGATTATCTCACAGAATGAGAAAATATGTATGCTAAAACCACGTTTTTTCACATTTGGGTCTTTTTTGGGGCAGTTCCTGGTCGATGCCCATTGCAAAACAAAAACTGATCATAAGGAAATAATTAAAATAAAAAATAAAAAAAAAATTGAAAAAAAATCGTAACATATTTCTCGAAATCTGGGTTTTAAAATTTTAACCCTTAAAATAATGCTGAAAACTACCCCAAAAAATCTTGAAAATATTTTTATCGTAATCTATGGACAAAATTCTAACAAAATCATGTTATTCCGTTTTTTTTCAGTCGCACCCATTCTCGTACAAAATTCACAAGTTTGTGATCGAGGCAAAAATTTTGTAAGCGCTACTGACGGCCATGGTGTGAGTCAAAAAATCTGAAAAAATTTGATACTTGTTTTCTCATAAAGTACTACCTATTCCCAAAGTTTGAGACACAAACATTTTTTTCACACTTAGTTGGCGTGAAATGCCCCACATATACAATATATAAACCAATGTTTTTACAGTCACAAGCATGTGTGAGTCAAAAAATCTGAAAAAATTTGATACAATTGTTCTCTCATAAAGTACTTCCTATTCCCAAAGTTTAAGACATACATTATCGTTTTTGTTACGTTAATTTTTGATTCCTAGGATAATAAATAATTTTTCTTCGTTTTACTTTTTATTTTCGTAAAATAAATGTAATTGAACCATTTAACGGAGCTTTGCCATATTATATTTCACATGAAACAGTTTTTTTTGAATACGTTAAAATGTGAAATTATAAAACGAGTATATAAAATTATTCCGTTTTGAAGAATTTTCTTTGCTTTCAAACTCATGAGCATACATACATATAAATTTGCTAAAAATAAGAAATAATTTATGTACATTTGCTTTTTAATAATTTTAATGTTAGCCAATTAAGGTTTTCATTTCATTTGTTTGAAAAGTGCTTTTTAAATTATCTTTTAAAACATTCTAATATTTTTTATGATATAAATGGAAAATATTATTCATTTATAATATAGAGTCAAATTTTTATTTTTTGAACGGTATCCAAATTCTGTTTTTAATTTTGGTGCTAAATAGCGTAAGGATAAATAGCGTAAGGATATGGGGAACGTAATGATACTTAAAGTAAATAGTTTTTTATGCAGCTAAGTAACTATTTTCTTGATTAAAAATTCTGTTTCAGGTAACATCTGACTATAAACTGGTTCTGTTAAAAAAATATCTAGCTTACCAATACGAGCTAAAAGCTTACGCGTATCGTCAAAGTTCCAGTACCAAAAAATTATAAACCCGTTTTCTTTTTGAATTTAAGCTATTTTCCTATTTCATCTATCAAAAATTATGTAAATAAAATTGTATTCAAAACGCTTTGTTTAAGAAATATTACTTACTTTGTTTAGAATCCGTTGATCAAAGCTATGGGTTGTTCTCCTTGCCATGCAAAAACTACGATGAATCCTGTAAATACAAAGTTTAATTTTACTATATATAAAATAATAAAAAAATGACTTTACGAGAACCATAGGTGTCATAGAAAGTTATGTTTATAAGTTTAAAAAAGAATATAATTTACTGTAATTTGTAATTGTCGCTTGAAAATTTACAGAACCGATACGCAAATTCGCAACAGTGATATTCATGCCTAGTTTTGAAAATAAAATAACGCCTAAATCTAACGAGCAATTTAAATGTTTATTTAGATTTCACCCTTAAATTTAATTATATATAATTATAATATAATTTAGGTAAAATAATTTTACATTCAAATATAAATGAACAAATCATTTGGGACCTAAAGTTATTAAATTCTTATTATCAAAACTAAATTAGTTGTTAAATTTATTTTCTTTTTTTGCTAGTACTGTTTTATTATTTCCTTAAATGCTTTTTAATGGCAGATATAAGGGGTTTGATCACTTAATTTTTTCCTTGTATATAAATTTCAACTTAATTAAGCATTATTCAAGATTCTTCTTAAATTTATCAAATATTTGTAGATAAAAAAAATAAAAGTTAAAGCTTCAAACCATAACAGATAATTGTCATTACTTGTCATACTATAATGTGTATGATGATAATTTGAAAAAAGTTATGTATTTCAAACAGCAATTGCTGCGGAGCAGCTGCTAGCGAACTAATTTGGTTCATCAAAGTCAGATCTTGCTATACTGTAACTTGAACTCAATATCATATTATACTAAAATGATGAAAAAGTTGATTTTATTTCTAAACTTTATTCATTAAAAATTTCAAAAGATGATAAATGCATCATTTTTAAAAAATTAAAAATGTTTTGTTATTGGTGGAAAAAGGAAAACCAAAATAAAAATAGTATATTTTCCTACAAGAGGAAATGTTTTTTTTTCTATGATAGTATATATATAATCGATATTTACTATAAATTCGAAAGAAGATAAGAAATCGACAACATAACATTCGTAATTCATATTTTATTTTTTCATGGTTGCGTTGCTTAAAAAACTTTGTAAAATTATATGAAAAACCATAGCAACTACAATTTATTCTTTTTACACTAGTGAAAAAAGAACCCATTTTCACAGGGTATTAAGCGTAATCAAAATAGACTTTTCATATGCTATCATAGAAAAAGAATTTTTATTTTTTTTATTATAATAAATATTGTTTTATTTTTTTTTTTTTTTTTTTTATTTATTTATTAGAGCACTAGATATCATTAATATATTATAATTGTTATTGTTTAGTTAAAACACACTTTTTTGATATCTATATGTTTATTACAACCGATCGATTTCGAAAGCTAAGCTTTCATTTTCAAGGATCGTTCTAAACTGTTTAGAACGATCCTTGAAAATGAAAGCTTAGCTTTCGAAATCGATCGGTTGTAATAAACATATAGATATCAAAAAAGTGTGTTTTAACTAAACAATAACAATTATAAAATATTGTTTTTGTAATATTTTTATTCGTACTCGTATTCGTTGCTTGTTTCAATATGTTTTTAATGTTTTATTCTAGGGTTTTAAGTTTTTTTGTCCTATTTATTAGTTTCAAAATGTTTATTGATATATTAGTTTAGTTACAATTATACTGTGCTATTGAACAAAAAAAAATTAAAGATATAACTGACTTATAAAAAAAACCTTCATTTCGATATTTTGGGGTCTTCTTACTTTATTGTAGAACAACTTAAATTAAGGCTGTATGTAGATTTCTTTTGGAAAAACACCAATCGATTTGCTCTGTTTCTTTAATATTAATTTTTATTCATTAAAAATTCCAATTATCAAAAATCCTTTATTAAAAATAACATAAAGGAATTAATTGTTAGTTTACAAAAAAACCAAAATAATAACATATTTTATTTGATATGAACCGTATTTGTACTATTCCATACACTACTAGTTTGTTTGAAAAAATTAAAACTTTTAAAAAAAAAATACAATACTAACACGGTTGGGAGAGCAACAAATACTTTACATCATAATAATTTATTCAAAATGATACAAGATAAAACACCAACAGAACTACAATCATATGTTGTTTACAAAATAGAATGTGAATGCAATCAATCTTATATTGGCAAAACCTTCCAATGCCTAAAAAAGAGGGTTTATCAACATTAACATGCAGTTGATACTAATAATGGTAGTCATAGTGCTTTATGCCAACATGTTCTAGAGTCAGGGCACCATCCAAAATGGGACGATACTATAATCTTAAAAAGGGAAAAAATCAAAATAAATTATTAGTTAAAGAAATGATTTGCATCAAAAGAGACAACAATACTTTGAATTTTCAAACAGATAGCTGCTACTTATCTAGCGGGTATAATTTTATTTTGGATATCAACAAAAACAGCTGACCAGACGTTTCTTATGTGCTTTGAATATTTATTTTAATTTTAATTTTTAGTCTTACTTTTAATTTATAATGGTAATGTTCTCTTGTTTCTAAGTTTTAAATAATTTAATAATTTTGTTTTTGGTTAATTCTGGTTTGTGTATAATGTATCGTTTTTTATGATGTATCATATTGTTTTTTATTCTAACGAAAGTGCAATGCACTAGATTAAAGCAAAAATTTTTATTTCCTAAATAGTTTTAATATTTTTAAATAATTTTTTAAATTTTAATTGTTTGTTTTAGTTTATTTTTATTTATCCACTGAAGATGTCTTCGTATTGTAGACGAAATATGGAATTTTTAATGAATAAAAATTAATATTAAAGAAACTGAGCAAAGGTGTTTTTCCAAAAAAAATTTACATATAGTTACATGCTATGCTCATTACAGTCAAAATTGACGTAAAATATTCAACACTAATTAAATTAAGGCATAGGGTAAATTGGGATGTGGGCTCAGAAGAGAAAGGGGATGATGGAAAAACACTCTCGTTGGTGGACTGTTTAAAATGTTTAAAAATTGCGACTTTTCAAATCAAGTCTTTTTAAATTTAAAGTCTACAAACGTTGACCATTATGTAACTTTCAGAGTACATACTAGACATTGTTTTAAACTAAGTATTTAACAGTTTTGGAATTACTAATACATATCGCTTTTCCAAAACGCGTTTGAAGTTCCCTACTGCTACTTTTACAGTTATCACACAAGCTGTACCATGGATGGAAAATCGAATGAAGCACATCATCAGGGTATGTAATCCTGACTATTCCCGATTTCCTTGAAACTCAGTTAGTATAAAAACGCACTTTATGAAAAACGAATTAATAAGTAAAAAATAAAATTTTGAATTGACAATATGTTATGTTGCAAAGAAACAAACGATATGTTCGCACAAGCGTACATAAATCAAAAGTGGGTGGCGCATATATAAGGGGAACAAATGTATCCTAATATTAATCTCTAATAGGATAGGTACATAGAGTATCGGAAAAAAGATATGGCTTTCGTGTTGTTGTCGGTTACAGGTCAGAGTTTTTTTTATTCTCTGGGAGAGGGTACTCACATAATGGAACTGCCGAGTGAACCCGCAAAGAAACCTGAGGACTGGAGTTATTTAACAAATTTGGCTGGAAATTTTTTTTTGCTTCCGTGTAAGCGATGTAACTCGTAAATGGTGCACTTTAGAATACTGGTTCCACGGAACATTCTTGTTCCTTAAATGTTTTTCTATAACCAAAATACAAAAAAAAAAATCTTTGTTGCCAATTTCGCGAAAAAATGTCTAACAAACGATATTTTTCAATTGAATTTAGTTATTTGCAAATGATTGCTTATAATAAAATATCTTGAAGCTGAAACCTCAACGAAAAAATAAGCTTTGGAAAGTTTCATTCGACCTAATCCTTTTTGCACATATCCATTTTGCACTTAATGTATGGAAAAAAGTTGTTAACTTTGGGCAGGCCGCAAGGTCTGAGTTTTTATCCGATCGCAATCTGCTTGACGGGAATCGAAAAGGTGTAATGCCAGCTTTAATTAGCAGTTTTGTTGCCTATACCTATATTCAATATTAACAACATTTACAGAGGTTAAAAAACGGCAAAATTCCTTGGCTGCAAAATTAAATTTCTCAACGAATTTTTAACTTAACGAGGTGCGGTTTTAAAATTTGCAAAGTGCTTAGAAAACCAAAGATTTTAAAAAAAATGGACCTCGCTAACTTAATTTGGGACCAAGTTATGGCCCATTTTGTTTTGAAAACTGCGATTGTGACCTTGATTTTGTATGTAATATATAGACAGGAACTAAGCCTTTCTCTCCAAAATGATGCTGTTGTGAGTTGTGCTCACAAAATGTGAGCCTGTGCCTACCAAACACGTGATTGTACCTACTCTGACTCCTGCTAATAACGTACTCTATGAAAAAAAAACGTACTGTAGTATACAACATCCGTACGAAGTAGTACACGTATAGCGACGCAATGTATAACTGAATATTATTATAATGACAAATAAATTTAATGAAAAAGTAATGATACTTATCGACGGCTACAGTTCATTTACGTAAAACTACATTTTATAAAAATTGAACAGAAGCTCAGAAAATGATTTATTGTGATTCTAAACAAGCATGAAAATAAATAATTTTTATCAATAACTCAAAAAATAGTTATTTGTTTAACTAGGCAGCAAAGTAGTAGATTGACTGCCGCGGCTGATAGTTCATAGCCGAGCGAGCGAGGCTAGGAATTCAGCCAAGGCAGTCAATCTACCTTGCTGCCGAGTTGAACATATACTTTTTTCTCCGATTAATTACAATGATATGTAATTTAATGATTATTACTTTAAAAATAAAGCAAAATTTTAAAAATGAAAAAAAAATCGATTAAAAAATTTTTTTTTTAATCGCAATATCTGTTTATTTCTATGAAGTCTAATTATTTTGCTGCCTAGGCAGCAAAGTACTTGCTTTGCTGCCTAGGCAGGAAAAGTGCCACTTTGCTGACTGAAATAAGTCAGCAAAATTTATATTTGCTGTCTATCGGAGAAAATAGTATATTATTGAATTAGGAGCTAAAGTCGTACTTTTTGTGTTGAGTCTATAGTTTGGCGGCCGACCGTAGGGAGGCCGACAATTATAGACGAAACACAAAAAGTCACTTTAGCTCCGAATTCAATACACTATTTTTTCGGCAAACGTTTAAATTTGTTTAAAAATATGAAATTAATGCATCAAATTTTTTAAAAATATGTTTTAGGTAATAAATTTTCTGAAATTAATTTTTTTTTATTTTTATTCATTAAAATGAACTGAAATGCATTCTGTTTTGAACAAATTAATAATATCATTTTATTTTACTTTACTGCCGCCGTAAAAATATGAAAATTACTTTACAGCTGCCGTAAAAATATGAAAATTACTTTACAGCCGCTGTAAAAATATGGAAGTTACTTTACAGCCGCCGGCAGAAAAAGTAAAAATGACGTCACTTTTGCAGCTGCCGGCTAAAAAGTAAGACTTTAGCTACTCCCCAGCGGCAGTAAAGTTAAACTTTACAGCCGTTAGCCGAAAAACTATTTTGTTTTTATTTATTGATAGTAATTTATTTTTTTTTCTAACGCTTGTTTAGAATCGCAATAAATCGTTTTGTGAGCTTCTGTTCAATTTTTATAAAATGTAGTTACACGTAAATGAACTGTAGCCGTCGTTATATGTAATGCTCTTTATAGTATAATTAATTACTTATTAAAATGTTACAGTAATTAATGTATTAAATAACTTATTGATTAAAAATTAATATCTTATGTTAAAACAATATATTTTCATAACATAAATATTTTCATAATGTAAAAAATAAAAGCAAGTTTCCAGGGACCAGAAAGAGAAAAAATTGTTTTTCGGTAAAAAATGATGATTTATGCAATAAATGTTAATTTAATAACATAATACTAAACTTTTTGTTTAAAAAATATTATTATGTTATTTAAAAAAAATGGGCCATAACTCGGTCCCAAATAATGTTAGAGAGGTCTTTTTTTTAAATTTTCGGTTTTCTAACCACTTTACGAATTTTAAAACCCCATCTCGTTAAGTTAAAAATTCGTTGATAAATTTAATTTTGCAACTAAGGAATTTTTGCTGTTTTTTTGAATCGCTGTAATTGTTGTTAATATTGAACATAGGTATAGGCAACAAAATTGCTAATTAAAGCTGACATTACATCCTTTCGATTCCCGTCAAGCAGATTGCGATCGGATAAAAACTCAGACCTTGCTGCTTGCCAAAAGTTAACAACATTTTTCCATACATTAAGTGCAAAATGGAACTGTGCAAAAACTATTTGGCTGAATGAAACTTTCCAAAGCTTATTTTTTCGTTGAGGTTTCAGATACAAGATAAAGACGTTAATTTTATTATAAACAATTATTTGCAAATAACTAAATTCAATTGAAAAATGTCGTTTTTTAAGCGAACAAATCGCAAAAATTTGACAAAAAATTTTGTTTTTTTTTGTATTTTAAGTTACAGAAAAACATTTAAGGAACAAGAATGTTCTGTGGAACCAGTATTCTAAAGTGCACCATTTATGAGTTACATCGCATACACGGAAGCAGAAAAAAATTTCCAGCCCAATTTGTGGACTCGGCAGGTCAATTTTGTGAGTACCCTCTCCCAGAGATTAAAAAAACTTCTGACTTGTAACCGACAAGAACAAGTTTAATCCGTAATTCTATGGGCCTAGAAGACTATCAACGTTTATGGCTTTTCTAGACTGAATGCACCACCCACTTTTGAATTATGTACGCTTGTATACGAACATATCGTTTTTTCTTTGCAACATAACATATTGTAAATTCAAAATTTATTTTTTACTAATTAGTTTGTTTTTCAAAAAGTGTGTTTTTAAATTTTTTATATTTATTTTGTTATTTTAGAGTTTTTAGTTATATACTTTTACCTACAAATAAGTTAACCAAGTTGTTTCACAGAAAATACGTCATAAGTAAAACCAGCAATTAAATCATTTACCGAAAATTTAATATTCTTTTGAAATTTAAATATGCTATTCAGTGTTTCAGTATTTTTACTACCATAATATATAGCAATAGCTGAAAGTGGTAATTAATTGCTCTATTACAATTGTAATTGTGTTATTTAAACATCCAGGGTAAAATTTTTGTATGTTTCTTTACTCATTGTTTTTATTTTAAGTTCCATTATTAAATATGAAATTTCGCGCCTATTTCTATGTATTTTTAATATTGCATTTGATCAGTTTTTTGTACTTTGATCAATTCTAAACTTCAAATACATAATTAAATATTGTAGATCACAAAAGCAAATTAAAAGTTGTCTAAATTGGTATGGGCATGTCACAATATTTTTGTTTTTTAGAAGCTTACAATGCAAAATTTCTTTTGACTAACTATCAGCACCTTTATTAACTTATGAATGAACTATAGAATAGAATACATATATAACGGAAAGCTTTGAACAAGAAAATGTATTTAATACTTTAATTTTTATATTCATTATTTGCAATTTAAGAGCATGATGGCAATCATGATAAATAAACTAATTTAAAATGGTGGCACTTAGCCGATAGTGATTTGCAAACGGCAACAATGCGCATTAATACCAATGAATTTGCTTAGCTTACCGCAGGAAGATGTGTAAAATTTAAAATTATTGATCTATGGGTGTGACAACCACGCATACTTTAGTCCCTGCTATTGGCATATGAGTTATCTTGAGATATAGTATACCAATGGATAAAGCAGTGCAACCTCATTAGATAAAGTGATATCTTAGGGGTGCTGGCGGATGAAGTATTTTCAATCAACGATACCATCTCTTACTCTAAGTTATGGAATATTTTTGATTACACGCTATTTTATTTTAAATAAAATGTGTTTGGTAGTAGAAATTACAAGATGTGTCACAACAACAGATAAACAATTTTTAAGAACAAGGTGCCACAACAACATGCTTTCTAAGGTGTTGATAGACGCAAATTCTTATATGATATGTTTTGATTATTTTAAATATAAAAATGTATATAATAGTTGCTTGGAATGCTGAGAGATGTGAAACCCAGAATAATTTTTGTTTTTGGGCGATATTAGGATAAGTCGTGGGGGCGTCTTGAGAACCTGCTTATTTGAAACTTCAATAGCCATGCTTTCATCGACAGGAGTTTGGAAATCTACTCTGGAATTTTTAAAAGAGGTTCAATTTTTGATTTTGTTAAAATTTTTGTAATATTACTTCTGTCTGAAACACCTAATTACTTCGGTTTGAAAGAACTAAGTATGACATTCTCGAGCTTAATTTGAAAATCTTCAAACCACTTTTTTGGCATTTCTCGACGTTTTAGGACCTACTGATTAAAGCCGCTAGAGGGATAATTTCAAAAAATGTAATTTCTAAAAATAGGTATACTCAATTGTTAGAGCCGAGAGGACTATATGTGAAACAATCTTCAAGTGTGTGAAAACAAATAAATTTGCATATTTTTTGCTTACAATACGTTCATTTTAAGTGATTACGAGTAGAAACATTGAATTTGGAGAAATCTTGAAAGTCTAGATGTGAGAAATTAGAATAATGCATTATAAGTTTGTCAAAAAAATATTGTCAAGTGTGTCAAAAGAATGATTTTCACTTTTTTTTACCTTATTTTTTGAAAAAAAATTAAATTAATTGATGAAAATAATTAACGAAAAATGGAAACGTCCTACTTTTTGGTGTCATACAAATATGACATGAAATGTTACGGACATGAAAAAATAGGACATGGAAATTTTTGATTTTATTATAATTTTTGGAATTTTGAAAAAATATTTGTATTTTTGATTTTGTAAGAATTTTCGGAATATTTTTAGAGTTTTAAAAAAGTTTAAATTTCTGATTTTATTATAATGTTTGGAATATTTTGGTCAAAATCGTTACTAATGTATTTTAATAATATTTTTCATGTCAATACTTACATGCTGTTATACCGATTTTCGAAAAAAAAACTGCGAGCTATTTTGAGTTTTCCTTTTAACCATATTAAACAAAACTGTTCCGAAATCGCATAAAGTAGTTTCGGTTAATGTATTTAAAGTCTTTTGTGAAATTTGTTGGATAATTCAGTTTCTACTTAGTTTTTTGAATTTAACAAATTTGATACATTGATTCTACTTTTATGCATATCTGTCTGATCAAGAAATCTACCTTTTTCTAGCGGATATACCTGCTGCTGGACTTTTTAAAGTAGATTTAGAGATATTTAAATTTTTCTCAATTTGACTGCTACCGGACAGACCAGAGTAACAGAGCAATATTCGAAATTTACTAAAACCGTGAAAAATCTCGTAGAATCTTGTAATGGTACATTTCTTTTCTGTAATAAATCCCTTAAATAACTTTTAAGATTAACTGTTGCCGTGTAATAAGGTGAGAACTATCTCAATCTTCAAAACAGACTTTTGATGTTTTAATTACGTTATGTTACTTAAACTAAATCATTTTGAGGTAGTTTTACTTAACAGTACATATTTTCTGAGAAACCAACAAACAATTGAAAAAAATATGACAATTTTTGCCAATAAAACCTGAAAACGCTAAAATACTAAAAGGGGACTGACGCCAGGGGATTGATGAAAAAGACATAAATTTCAAGTTATAATTACAACTAATATTTCTTTTGGTTTTTTCAAATATCACTAAGCTGCATTTTAACAAATCAAAGGTAGCTGTGTTCAAAACAAAATAAAATTCAGGTTGACAAGGAAACAACGACTCTACAGGGTACTGATATTTTGACTGGATCGGAACGACTCTAGCACTGGCATAGTAATAGCGGTCGTCAAATGTCGCGGTCTGTCGCTAACTTTACTACCAACGCTAAAATTTAACTGAGATTTGAACTTGAGTCGGTGAAATTTTTTTTTTTTTTTTATTCTAAGTTAGGCATGTTTAGTGTTAATCATAATAAATTATTAATTAACGTCTCTGAATATCCGAAGATACCATGCCAACTAGGAAGTGTGGTTAAGTTTGAATAAATTAAGTTTCTTTTAGAAATTTATGGACGCTAACTTTAAAACTTTGAGGATTAAAGCTATCAGGAAAAACCCATGAAGGCAAGGCGTTCCAGAGATGAGAGGCTCTGTTGAAAAAATCACGCTGAAAGGCAATAGTTCTGCACCTTTTTATATGAACGGTAAAAGGATGGGCTATAACATTTGCTCTGGTGTTACGCAATGGGATTGCTAGTTCAGGTAAAATTGATTTAATCTCTTCAGAAGTTCGTTCATCCATAATGTATTTGTAGAAAATTGTCAAATCAGCAACATTTCGTCTGTGCTGTAAAGAATCAAGCTCATGAGTAAGAGTTGAGTTGCCAATCAGTTTAACAGCTCTGCGCTGAAAAGAATCAAGGCACTTGAAAACTACTATAATAATCTCCACCCAAATGTGAGAACAGTACTCCATGCAGGGACGTATAAATGATTTGTAAATTAAAAGAAGCTGTTCGCTATTAAAAAACTTACGACATCGTCCCAAAAAGCCAATCTTAGAACAGCGTTTCTTAGCTAGGTTAAAAATATGAGAATTTCATTTCAAATTATTTTCAACTTCTACTCCTAAAAGCCTAACAGATCCTTTGTCTACAGATCTTTAGAGTCGAACTTCAATGGAAACGGATTAGGTGTAGATAATCTAGAAAAATAACAAGCCTGTGTTTTGCTCGTATTGAATTCAACACTATTAGCGAGCCCCAATCCAAAATAGTTTTAAGGTCATGGTTTAAAGAATCTATTAAATTTGATCTACAGTTGTTAAGCGCTAACTGTGAATATAATTTAGGGTTCTCATGAGACGCATGAAGAGTGCTATCATCAGCAAAACTATGGATAGGACTAATCGTTGAATCCAACAAATCATTAATATAAATAAGAAAAAGAGTTGGTGACAAAGCAGAACCCTGAGGAACTCCTGCATTAGTTGAAAAGACATCCGATGAAATACCATCAACATTGACCCGAAATTTCCGCTCGGAAACAAAACTTTGTATCCAAGATATAAATTGCTCATCCAAACCATTACATCTTAATTTGCAAATAAGATTGTTGTGCCAAACTTTATCAAATGCTTTGGATATATCAAGAGCAATACCGAAAGTCTCACCATGATTTTCAAGCGATTTGTTCCATATATGAGTGACAAAGGAAAGTAAATCTCCCGTCGCTCTTCCTTTTCGAAACCCGTATTGTCTTTCATTAAGTAGTTTGGAAGACTCTAAGAAGCTCATTATATTAAAATTAATATATTTTTCAAAATTTTAGAAACAACCGATAAAATTGAAATGGGTCTGTAATTTGTTGGATCAGTCTTACTACCCTTTTTTGGAACTGGTTGTACGCTTGCAATTTTCCATATTTCAGGAAAAACTCCTTTCTTATATGACAAATAAAAGATTTTAGTGAGAATTGGTGCTAACTCCCTAGCAAAGGTTTTCAGAATAATTGGGGGAATACGATCTGGTCCAGATGCTTTGTTAGTATTCATTTGTAAAAGCATTTTCCGAACAATGTTTTTACGAAAAATTATGGGTATCATGTTGTGCGAAATTCTAGGAATTGACTTAGGTAAGAAATTGGGTTTTCAAAAAAAATTTCAAATTTGAAAGACACACAAGGGACTGACAACAAAAAACTGATGACAAAGTTTGTTATTATTTTTCTAATAAATTTGAGATTACATTATGAAAGTTGTGATATACATTACAAAGTACATTACAGATTGTAGTAAAATATGTAGTAAGTTTCCTTAAATTAATAGTAATATATAATTTACAGCCAATTCATTGCGCGTTTTCGTGGTTGTGATATGCCAGGGGATTGGCAATTTGAGGTTATATTGTGCTATTTAACACACTTGTATATAAAATAAATAACTGAAATTGGGTGACCAAATAGAAGACTTTTAATTCTTTTAAAATAAAATGAAATATCAACATAATATAATAAAACTTGGTATCTATTATTGACTGATGACATGGAGTTACCCGATTTTGTAGAATCACCCACATATAAATATATATATATATAGTATATTATATATATATATATATATATATATATATATATATATATATATATATATATATATATATATATATATATATATATATATATATATATATATATTTGCGTTTGTTTTCATTTCAACAGACCTGGGGCCTCAACCTTTAGACCTGAACTATTTTTTTTTTAAATTTTGGAAAGATTTATATTGAAACTTTGTGTAAAAAAGTTTTCAAGTGTGAGCTTCGCCATTTCAGCTAGATCAAGGACAAAAAAGATTGGAAAATTTTTAAAACAGCTGATTTTTCAGGAACCTGGAACGTCAAAGTTGTCATTTGGATAAAAATGATAGAAATATGTTCAAATATTCCGGATATGGCCAGTTCACGAACTTGTCCAAGACATTATTTGCCGGAACACACACAAAAAATTATTTTGTGTTGGTCGAAAAATGCGACAGTGAGAGTGCCGCAAATTCCGTTATATCTCATATCGTTATATATATATATATATATATATATATATATATATATATTATATATATATATATATATATATATATTA
>CAVNZG010001780.1:51299-61299 GCA_963693315.1 Diogma glabrata
ATTACAAAGTACATTACAGATTGTAGTAAAATATGTAGTAAGTTTCCTTAAATTAATAGTAATATATAATATACAGCCAATTCATTGCGCGTTTTCGTGGTTGTGATATGCCAGGGGATTGGCAATTTGAGGTTATATTGTGCTATTTAACACACTTGTATATAAAATAAATAACTGAAATTGGGTGACCAAATAGAAGACTTTTAATTCTTTTAAAATAAAATGAAATATCAACAAAATATAATAAAACTTGGTATCTATTATTGACTGATGACATGGAGTTACCCGATTTTTGTAGAATCACCCACATATAAATATATATATATATATATATATATATATATATATATATATATATATATATATATATATATATATATATATATATATATATATATATATATATATACATATATATATATATATATATATATATATATATATATATATATATATATATATATATATATATATATATATATATATATATATATTTATATATATATATATATATATATATATATATATATATATATATATATATATATATATATATATATATATATATATTTATATATATATATATATATATATATATATATATATATATATATATATATATATATATATATATATATATATATATATATATATATATATATATATAAATATATATATATATATATATATATATATATATATATATATATATATATATATATATATATATATATATATATATATATATATATATATATATATATATATATATATATATATATATATATATATATATATATTTATATATATATATTTATATATATATATATATATATATATATATATATATATATATATATATATATATATATATATATATATATATATATATATATATATATATATATATATATATATATATATATATATATATATATATATATATATATATAAATATATATATATATATATATATATATATATATATATATATATATATATATATATATATATATATATACATATATACATATATATATATATATATATATATATATATATATATATATATATATATATATATATATATTTTTATATATATATATATATATATATATATATATATATATATATATATATATATATATATATATATATATATATATATATATATATATTATATATATATATATATATATATATATCTATATATATATATATATATATATATATATATATATATATATATATATATATATATATATTTATATATATATATATATATATATATATATATATATATATATATATATATTTATATATATATATATATATATATATATATATATATATATATATATATATACAGAGCAGTTCCATACGAAAACGATCACTTGTTGGACGACACTTTTTTTTTGCAATTTCACCATGCTTATTCGTTAGAATATAAAATAAAAATTAGGACGTATTTTTTTTTTGCTCCTCTCTCTTTCCGCTCTCCCGTGGTTCTCCCTTACAAATTCAACGATTATGGCTGCAGGGTCAACTTTAAGAGTTTGTTAAAAATGAACGGATTTTAACGATTTATATCTCGTTTGAAAGATAGTTTAATATACTTTGATATAAAAATAATTTGAAAAATATTTTAGGACAAAGTATGGTCAGAATACTACAAGTAATTTTATCTTTTAAGTTTTTTATCAAAAAAGCCTCATCAAAATTTTTATTTTATTTATTTTTTAAATTTTGAATTTATTCTCTTTTGAACTAAAACTAAAAAAAAGTGACGTGAACGAACCGTTTGGCCAGGAAAAATCGTTAAAGTTAATTCGATTTTATTTTTCATTAAACTATGACCTATGTACTGGGTTATTTCACTGTATTATCAAGCTTTCTTTTCGCTTTCTCACCTCTAAGACTATTGTTTGAGTAATTTAATTTAAGTAATTTAATTTAACCAACTAACTATTGGTTCAAATAGCATTTTTCAGTTGGATTTACGCAAAATATTTTTAGCAATAAATCTTAGTAGTTGTCAATGGATGATACATATATTTTGATGATACATACAAACACATACAGAATGTGTACCATTTCTATCCAAAGCTAAAATACATTCTTTAGGGCGTAGTGTTGCAAATTTAGAAAAACCAACTTTAATTTCAGGATATTTTTCTTTAAAAATTTGAAATCCCTCTTTTAAATTGAAAAGCAAAGGTCTGCGTTGCTTTGATATAGTTAAACTATCCTCAGAAGTTCTTACGCAATCCCGTTTACCAGGACAAGCCCGACAATTCTCATCGTCCAAATAAAAAGATTCTATTATTTTAACTGTTTCTTCACTCAGTGTTATTGATCCTAATATCTTTGAAGAAGTCACTAAAACACCTCTTTCTTTAATCAATAATTCACTTCTTCTCGCCATATAAAGTGATAAACTAAATTCTGATGCTATTTTTCGGATAGACCATGACATCGGTAAAGAAGTAAGAATCAAATATTTTTCTGAATTGCTGGTTGTTGTTCGCATTTTATCTTTCAATTGCTGAATTAATTGTCCTTCATCATTCTCTTCACTGTAATCACTTTCATTTGACTGTTGAAATATTTTTGAAGCAACGACCTGCGTTACGGTTTCCAATTTCCTCTTTTTATATGTTTTACTCCTTAACCGTCTGGTTGAAATAGGACTTTTTCCTAACGAAGTAATAGTTGCATTTAAACTGCCTATGGATTTATTTAAGTCAAATTCAAATTCATTTATACCTATACTTCGATTTGTTGACTCAGAGCATGTCGAATTTCTTTCTTTTGCTTCACATTGTGAAGTTGATGGTCCTGGTTCAGGTTGATTTTCTATTGCAGCTGTTCAAATTCTTGTTTTCTTAGTTAATAAAAGTTCACTATCACTATCTATATTAAGTTGTAATAATTGGGCATGTTCCAACAATTTGGCCGAAACTTTAAACGTTTTTACTTATTTAGAATGTTAATTTAATATAAATGGATTGGAGCAATATTTACGCATTTTAATATGTTACTTCTTTCTGAACTATTTATTGAGAACTAAATCAAAGAAAAGTAGATAAACTTTTCACAAAATTGCTGGAGAGAATGAAATAGATAAAGGGATTTGGTAAAATTTCTTTCTTTCAAATTGAAATTATTATAACCCAGTACATAGTGTAGTGAAAAATAAAATCGAATTAACTTTAACGATTTTTCCTGGCCAAATGGTTCGTTGACGTCACTTTTTTTATATTTAGTTCAAAAGCGAATAAATTGAAAATTTAAAAAATAAATAAAATAAAAATTTTGATGAGGCCCTTTTGATAAAAACCTTAAAAATAAAATTACTTGTAGTATTCTGACCATACTTTGCCCTAAAATATTTTTTTAAATTATTTTTATATTAAAGTATATTAAATTATCTTCTAAACGAGATATAAATCGTTAAAATCCGGTAAGCCGTTGATTTTTAACAAACTCTTAAAGTTGACCCTGCAGCCATAATCGTTGAATTTGTAAGAGAGAACCACGAGAGAACGGAGAGAGAGAGGAGCAAAAAAAAAATACGTCCTAATTTTTTTTAGGTAGATTTCATATAAAAATCTACCTATTGGTATGTGCTTCATCTCGGAATTTCGGAAAAATTTTGGTGCCAAACGACTATATATGATAAGCGGAGACGGTTAAAGTTTTAAAGGTTAAATTTAAAGTTTTTGTCGGTTTTATAAAAAAGACGACTTGATAGAAAATTTTGTTTAATTTTCAGTATTAAAAAATCAGAATTGTTTCACTCTTTAAGCCCCTATGAAGGCAGTTTTTGTAGTCACATTCTATAAATTAAAAAACATGGAGTTGAATGTCTTAAGAAACTGTGATTTTTTTTTAATGAAAATCAGAGGAGGCATATTTTGAGAAAATATTGTTTAAAGTTTAAAAACTATTTTTTAACGCTTTTGGGGAGGGGGTAAACATTATGTTAGCCCATTTTTGAATTCTTCGTTTAATTTTCAATAGAATAAAATGATACCGATGTTTTTTTTATTTACGTAAATGCCTCTTTTTTATAATGAAAGTAGCCACTGAAATTGAAAAATTGAAAAAAAATCGATTTTTGATGCCAAATAACTCCGAGAAAAAGCCGAGTAGAATTAAAAAATCTCTAAGATTGTTAATTCTCATTACTTGGGAAATCTTAAAACGAAAAAAAAAAAATTTCACTTGGACTTGCCCATATATATATATATAACGATATGAGATATAACGGAATTTGGCGGCACTCTCACTGTCGCATTTTTCGACCAACACCAAAATAATTTTTTGTGTGTGTTCCGGCAAATAATGTCTTGGACAAGTTCGTGAACTGGCCATATCCGGAATATTTGAACATATTTCTATCATTTTTATCCAAATGACAACTTTGACGTTCCAGGTTCCTGAAAAATCAGCTGTTTTAAAAATTTGCCAATCTTTTTTGTCCTTGATCTAGCTGAAATGGCGAAGCTCACACTTGAAAACTTTTTTACACAAAGTTTCAATATAAATCTTTCCAAAATTTAAAAAAAAAATAGTTCAGGTCTAAAGGTTGAGGCCCCAGGTCTGTTGAAATGAAAACAAACGCAAAAAGCAATGATTTCATCATGTTTGAGTTCATGTTATTTAAATTCATCTTAACTTTTAAGACAATTTTTAAACTATAGCCTCACTAAATTCCAGCTTTCTAACCCAAAAGGTTCCATTTTTATAAGCAATATAATGCACCTATTACAGACAAATCTCAAGCTATTTAATACCAAAGGAAAATTATCATATGCTCTTTTGTTTGTATTTTAATTTTTTTTCACTAAGTAAACTATGTATTTGAAAAAAGATTAAATGAGAACAAAAAATACAACACAAAGATGATTTTAAATTAAAATTGTTTAATAATGTTTGATTATAAATTATGTGTGATGGTATAATTGTAGTTGTCACGTAGTTCTTTTGATCTTTGTTGGACGTTTGTTTGATCTTTGGTGGATTTAATATGTTATGACTAATTTTAACCAAATTAAACAAAACTGTTCCGAAATTGCATAAAGTAGTTTTGGTTAATGTATTAAATGTCTTTGTGAAATTTGTTGGATAATTCCGTTTCTATTTAGTTTTTTGATTTCAACTAATTTGATACATTGATTCTACTTGCATGCATATCTGTCTGATCAAGAAATCTACCTTTTTCTAGCGGATATACCTGCCGCTGGACTTTTTATATTCTACCGAATAAGCCTGGTGAAATTTAAATAAAAAATTATCAATCCAAAAAAACGCAAATAGTGATCGCTTTCGCGTGGATCTGTTCTATATATATATATATATATATATATATATATATATATATATATATATATATATATATATATATATATATATATATATATATATATATATATATATATATATATATATATATATATATATATATATATATATATATATATATATATATATATATATATATATATATATATATATATATATATATATATATATATATATATATCTATGTATATATATATATATATATATATATATATATATATATATATATATATATATATGTATACATATATATATATATATATATATATATATATATATATATATATATATATTTATATATATATATATATATATATATATATATATATATATATATATATATATATATATATATATATATATATATATATATATATATATATATATATATATATATATATATAAATATATATATATATATATATATATATATATATATATATATATATATATATATATATATATATATATATATATATATATATATATATATATATATATATATATATATATATATATATATATATATATATATATATATATATATATATATATATATATATATATATATATATATATATATATATATATATATATATATATATATATTAGGGTGTCCCAAAAAAATTAAAATTGTTTTTTTTTAACGCATACCCTTTAATTTTTTTCCTTTTATGTCAAAACAACTGTAAATAAAGTTTCATGCAATTTAAATAACAGTAACCCGTGCCGACTTGCACCTAAACATTTCAATACTTGATTGTGTACTATAGCGCGCATACCTGTTTTAATGTGCTTATAATTTCTAAATGTCTTGTCGGTTATACGATTTTTTCTTGAAAAATAAATATGTCTGTCGAACTACGTAGTTCTAAACAAAAAATATACCTAAAAGGTAACCCAAAACTTCCTTTAAATGGACAAGCTCTCGTATAGTATTGTTGTATAATATATTGTTTTTTAATATAATACATTTCATACGAAAACAAAGAACAATTGTTGTGCCAAAACTGAATAATTCTATAGACACGTTTGGAATGTTATTTTAGATTGAAAACACAAAGTGCAAATTCTCTGCTGTGATACTATAACTGCTTCGAAAACACATCGTATGTGTGCGCGTTGAAAAAAATCAATACAGAAAACTTCATTCTCGCTTGCAACCATCACATGTACGAGCTGGTGTAAAAAAGTCTTTTTGAAGTGAAAATAAAACAAGTGCCTATAATAAGTCCGGACATTCCACTTTTTCAAAAAATTAGAGATCATTGGCAAAAAGTTGATCTCCATAAAATAGAATGCTATAGAGAAAAGGTAGAATGGTGCCTGTTTCCAAAATTGATAAATTGAAAGTAGATTAAATAATAATAGAAATAATAATTAAAAAGGAAATATCAATGCTTAAAGCATTTCAGCGGTATCGTTCAGATACAGCTGAAAGAGCGGTATAATTAATGCAGGACTTTCATTGTTTAATTACAATTGAGGCAATATTTGTTATGTTGCGTACAAAAGCATAAGATGTTATATCCGGACTCTAAACAGCAAACATTGAAAAGAAAATATACTTAGTAATAGTTGTTGTAATGAAAAATAATATCAAAATATGGAGGGACTGAAATCTCAAGCTCTGAGATATCAAGACTTCGGTCTGGATTAAGGATTTTGATATAGTTTTCGGCAAAAAACTTTTATGAGGACATTGCTTTTAGTTTTGGGCAGCGATGTTTATCAAACATAAAACTCTTTGTTAAAGTATAAATATTTTTTTATTTCTGTTTAGAAATTTATTACAAAACTAACACGAAATATTAATAAGTGCCGGAAAGTTATAACAGATCATAAATTAATATAACTTAGTGAAAAGATGAAACACCCAGCAAACTACTCAAAAACCTCTCCATTTAGCGTTTAAAGAAAATATTACAAAACCAAATATTCATGGTTCTTTCAAAATTCAAAAAATATTCTAAAAATTAAAATAAAATAAAATATTTAAACTTTTTTTTAAAGTTCTAAAAACATTCCAAAAATTATTACAAAATCAAAGATTGAAACTTTTTTCAAAAATTTTTAAAATATTCCAAAAATTATATCAAACTCAAAAATTTCCGTGTCCAATTTCATGTTTGATAAAATTTCATGTCAAACAAATAATTAATTCCATATTGTTCCAAAAAATTAAGTAAAATGAAAATCATTCTTTTGACACACTTGACAACATTTTTTTGACAAACTTATAATGCAATAATCTATGTTTTGGTTTCACATACCAATACCGACCAAAAATTTTTCCAAATTCAATGTTCCTATTCGTAATCACTTAAATTAACGTTTTAAAGCTAAAATTAGGCTAATTTCCTTGTTTTGACACACTTGACGACTTTTTTTGACACACTTCCCGTACAGTTATTGAACACATCGTCCTTTTGGCTCTTACAATTGAGTAACCCTATTTTTAGAAACAAAAATTTTTGAGATCCCTTCCAGCGGTTTTCTATATTTCGTCGGTTGTGACGGCAGACAGACATACAGTTTTTTCTTATAATCAGTAAGTCCTAAAACGTCGAGAAATGCCGATAAATGGGGTAAGAATTTCATTTTTGGCTCGAGAATGTAATACTTAGGACTTTCAGACCGAAGTAATATCTTTTTCTAATTCATTGGCGTTTTATTTAATGAGAGTAAAATAATTTCTCAAATAATTACACAGTAATCCCAGTAAAAGCTCGTATGTTAAAGTTCAACTTCAAGTCGGCACGGGTTATCGTCATCCAATCGCAGTAAAACTTTTAATTTAAGTTTTTAAGGTTAATTGGAAAAAATTTAGCGGGTATGCGTATAAAATTTTGCAAAAAAATTTTTTTGCTCTATGTCTTGGGACACCCTAATATATATATATATATATATATATATATATATATATATATATATATATATATATATATATATCACTGGCGGGCGGTACGAAGAAAGCAGGGTCATACCTGCTTACCCAAACAAAATTTAAAATAGTCTTAACAAAAATTTAAATTAATTAAAGAATATAAAAACATTCTAAATCGATTATATTAATATCATTTATTTATTAACGATTATTCTAATGTCTAATATTCCAAAAATCTATACTTACATGTCAGCCTTTTTGAATTTTCAACACTCCAAATCTAAAATGCACATTTAAATAAAATATAAAAAAATTTTGTTTTTTGGCAGATTTTATCTATTCTTTGTTCTTTGGTCATCAGTAAAATTTCTGCTTTCAATCGCTATGTATTCCTTAGTAGTTGTATTGAAAAACAAACAATTAAAGTCCCAATAAAATGTGTGGAAATAAGCAGAAGATAATTCTGCTTGTAAAGTTTTTTCTTTCCTTTCCTTTTGTCATTTCATATTTGGTGTACATTTTGTAACACATGTTTTTTAGTTTTGTAGTATGAAGAAAAATGTTTGTTAGTTTTTTCCTGATAAAATTGAAATGATTTTCAATCTATTGGTTGTGTTATTAAAATTAATAACATTATTAATTTATAGTTTTGATGGGTGTAATATTTCGTTTATTAAAATGGTGCAACCATTAAATAATATTGTTTCTAGTGATTTAAATGATGAAATTATTGGATCTTTCATTGAAGGTTTTTTATGTATGTTTCTTGAAAACGGCTCATTCGATTTGGTTGATTTAAATTGTATTCTGTTAAGGTAGACTCCCAAGTGGTCCATTTTTTTTATGACGTGAAAAATACCGTTTTCTATGATAGCAGAGGAAAAGTTTATTTTCAAGCAGGATTAATCCCCTGTGAGTTTTTTTTCCTCTAGTGTAAAAAGAATAACAAATTGTAGTTGCTATGGTATTTTCATATAATTTTAAAACAAAGCAACTATATTTAAAAATAGAATATGAATTTTGAATGTTATTTTGTCGATTTCTAATTTAATAAATTCTAATAAATATCGTTTATATATTTACTATCATAGAAAAAAGTGTATTTCCTACGCGAGATAAAAATATTTTACGTTCGTGAAATTGTCCCACTGGACGTTAACTGTTCTCGTGAACAAATTTTCACTCTCACTCACGAAAAACAGCATTTTCATCTCTTGTAGCAAAATGTACTATTTTCAGAAAATTGGAAAAACTATATTTTTTTATGTATTTTCGCCGATTTCTCGAAAATAGCTCACTCGATTTGGATGGTTTAAATGTATTCTATTAAGATAGATGCCGAAGTGGTCTCATATTTTTTATATTACGTGTAAAACGGTCGTTGTTCAGGAAATTGAAAAAAACTATATTTTTCATGTATTTTACCGATTTCTTTGAAACAGCTTTTAACCTATTTGGATGGTTTGAGTTGTATTTAATTGATTTAGATGCCGAAATGGTCCTAAATTCCTTTTTATGACAGAAAATATCCCTGCCTTTTGATTTTATGACTGCACAAAACAAAATGATCAAAAAATAAACTTTTTTAAAAAAATAAAAACGACTTCAGAAAAAACAAAAGAGGCACAAAAAAGTGAAAAATAACTCAATTGTGCCGTTTAGAGACAAAAATACGTATAAATTTTGATTAATTAAATTTAATTATACTTAGTTACATACAAAAAATTACGCTTTTAAACAAAGATA
>CAVNZG010001780.1:63799-87143 GCA_963693315.1 Diogma glabrata
GAGAGAAGCGCTTCCAAAATTTCCGTTTTGCCAATACTGACAAAGTTTCTCACGTTACCGGTGTAGTACCGATACTCTAGAAAATAGAATAACTTTTTTTAGAAAAGTTATTGAAATAAATATAAACAAAATATTTAAATTAGACTTTAGTCAGATTTATTTTATTTCAATTAGTAAAAAGAATACTTTTAATTATTATTTTCAGTACTAAAACACAAACAATTTTATAAAGATTAGTGTTGCAATAAACTTTTAATAGAATTTCAATAAATATTCTTCTATCTATCTTCTTTTATCTTCTATCTTCTTCTATATAAAAAAAAATGTAAATGTTCGTTTGTTCAAAATAGGTAATCTCCTTAAGTACTGGATCGATTCCTTTGAAATTTGGACGATTAGTTGCATTTCAATAAAGGAGGGGTTTTACATGATTTTTTTTAGCTGTAAATGTTTCATAACATAGGCTGTCAACAAGTACAAGTTTTTCACCTGTTGTATTCTCAATTAACTCAATGTTATGGTCGAGTTTCACTTCATGCTTAATTTGATCGATTAGTTTTGTATAGTGATCAGTCAATAGATTATTTTGTGTCCTCTTTTCGGTAGGACCGTCCTCCTTTGGAGCAAGAAGGTCCTCCGTCCTCATTTACTATAAAGATGTCCTCTTTATTCGTTTTATTTATTTTATCAATGAATTTTGTTTTTAAATTAAAACATGCTTCTCTGTCGGAAGGTAAATCGTTGTATTGCTTTCGTGTTAAATGAATTTTATTTTCTCACAAATTTGCAATGCTCATTGCTCGCTCGCATTGTAATCTTTTGATCGAAAATAAACTAGTTCATTAAACATCTCAACAATAAAGTACTATTATACAGTTAGTTTCTTAGGTGCCTTTTCGTGTCAAAACATAGATGCAATGAAAAATGCTGGAAAATATGGTCGAAAATTCACTGAGTTTCATTTTTATAGAAAACTCACAAATGCAACAAAAAATAAACGAGATTGGCTAATCTATTCACCGTCAGCCGAAGCAGTTTTTTGTTTTGTATGCCGTTTATTTGGTGATTTGAATGGAAAATCGCAAGCATTTTCATTAAAAAGATTCAATAATTGGAATAATTAGTCACATTTCGAAGCATGAAGAGTCTAAGTATCACATGACCAATGATTTTACATAGAAAATGCGTATCAAAAATGAACTTACTTTCGAGAAATCTTTTAATAATACAACTAAAATTGCATCACGAGGACTTGCTTTTCGTGGTCACGATGAAATTTTAGGATCAAAACACAATGGAAACTTTCTTGGATCTCTTGAATTATTGGCTAAATTTGATCCCTTTTTACAAGAACATATTTCTCGTTTTGGCAATAAAGGAAAAGGTACACTCTTTTCATGTAACATTGACAAATGATTTTTTTTTATTATTCCGAATATTTTTAGGAAAAGCATCGTATCTTTCAAGCACAATTTGTGAAGAATTCATCTCTATCATGGCAAAACATGTTAAAAATCACATTGTTTCGGAAATTATAAAGTCTCGATATTATTCGTTTAGTGTCGATTCCACTCAGGATGTGAGCCATACAGACCAGTTGTCTTTTTGTGTTCGATATGTTAAAAGTAGTACCATTTGTGAACGATTTATTTCATTTATTGAAATCGAAGGTCATACATCTATCTTTTTGACATCATTATGAAATTCCACATTGAAAACGAAATAAACATTGATAATTGTAGAGGCCAGTCATATGACAACGCTTACAATATGGCAGGTATTTATGGTGGCCTACAAAGATTGGTTCGTCAAACAAATGAAACAGCAATTGTCCCTTGCTCTGCTCATTCATTAAATTTAGTCGGTAAAAATAGTGTTTCTGGCAATACTGCTGCAACTAAGTTTTTTGATATGGTTGAAAAACTTTATGGATTTTTCGTATATTCCGAATTGATTACAAGAACAATTAACCGAAAATAGCGAATACATGTTACAGAGAGCAACTGGAACAAGATGGTCAGCTAGATACGAATCAGTTCACGTTTTACATTCTTGTTATTTAAAAGTGTTGCATGTTTTAAAATCTTTCCTACATCTTTCCTGGAAAGCTTCAGTGACGATAACAAAGCGGTGGTAACAGGTTTGATAAGAAAACTATGTCAATTCGAAAATATTTTGATGCTTTTCCTCTGCAAAAGTGTACTAACCAAGTTTAATTTTGTGAATCGAGCATTACAAAAATCTAATTTAACTGTCTCGGTGAGAAAAAACTGTTTGATTTAATAGTTACAGATTTGGAAAATAAAGATTACAACAAAATTTTTGATGATGCCTGTCAGCTTTTAAATTCTGTTTCATCTAATATTCAAACCGCAAATAATATTCAAACTTGCTCAACGCCACAAACACTTTGTCTAGAGGAACAAAAAGACCACCTTGAAAAATCGTTGTTCAAGCCAATTATAAAGGCTTTTCTTTTCAATCTGAGAGAGCGTGCTAAATATTATGAAGATCTAGATAGTACTCGTTTTTGATACATCTAAATTTAATGAGTGATGAAGAGATTGCTAATTCTTGCAGAACAATAACCGCAAAATACCCAAAAGATCTCAATGCAAATCAATTGATTGACGAATGTCAATTTGCCAAAAATTATTTCACATTTGATAATTTAAATTATGAATCGATGTACAAAACAATGTTCAATAATAATCTTTCCACCACTTTTCCGAATATCGATATTTTATTACGAATGTTTTTATGCATGTTTGTTGTTGTTAAGTTGAAGTTAAGTTGAAGTTAATCAAAAACTATTTGCGTAATACTATGAGTAATGATCGTTTGAACGATTTATTCATTCTTTCTATTGACAATGAAATTTTGGACGAAATTAAATTCGATGAAATTATAGACACTTAAATACAGAAAAAATGTAATTTTAATGCCTGAAAATAAATATATTTAAAACTTGTCTGGTTTTAGTTTCTTTTTTGCTTATGCTTGGGGCCCCTGAATCGCGGGGCCCTGGTGCGGTTGCCTTAAAACTTGTATGATAATCCGCCACTGATATATATATATATATATATATATATATATATATATATATATATATATATATATATATATATATATATATATATATATATATATATATATATATATATATATATATATATATATATATATATATATATATATATATATATATATATATATATATATATTTTTTTTTTTTTTATTCAAAGTTAGGCATGTTTAGTGTTAATTATAATAAATTATAAATTAACGTCTCTGAATATCCGAAGATACCATGCCAACTAGGGATAAGAATGGAATGCAAATTAAGATTCTCTGAGAAATTTATGAACGTTAACTTTAAAGCCTTGAGGATTAAATTCATCAGGTAAAACCCAGGAAGGTAAGGCATTCCAAAGATGAGAGACTCTGTTGAAAAAGTCACGTTGGAAGGCAACAGTTCTACACCTAATTATTTGAACTGTAAAGGGATGCGCTGCTACGTTTGCTCTGGTGTGACGCGAAAGGTTTGCTGATTTCGGTAAAATCGATTTGATCTCTTCAGAAGCTCGTTCATCCATAATATATTTATAAAATATAGTCAAATCAGCAACATTTCTTCTGAGCTGCAAGGAATCAAGACCGTTAGTAAGACTTGGGTTACCAATGAGTTTAATAGCTCTACGCTGTACAGAATCAAGGCAGTTGAGACTACTCAAGTAAGCTCCACCCCATATGTGAGAACAGTATTCCATGCAGGGACGTATAAAAGATTTATAAACTAAAAGAAGTTGTTCGCTATCGAAAAACTTACGACATCGCCCCAAAAATCCTAACTTTTGAACAGCATTCTTAGCCAGATTAAAAATATGAGAATTCCACTTCATATTATTTTCAATCTCAACTCCTAGAAGTCTGACAGACTCATTTTCCAAAAGATTTTTGGGGCCAAACGTTAATGGAAAAGGATTGGGTGTCGTTATCCTAGAAAAATGACAAACCTGTGTTTTGCTTGTATTGAATTCAACACTGTTAGCAATACCCCAATCCATAATTGTTTTAAGATCAGTGTTAAGGGAATCTATCAACTTTGATCTACACTCACTAAGCGCTAAGGGTGTATATAATTTAGGTGCTTCATGAGACGCATGAAGCGTGCTATCATCAGCAAAACTATGTATAGGATGAACCGTTGAGTCCAACAAATCATTAATATAGATAAGAAAAAGAGTTGGTGACAAAGCGGAACCTTGAGGAACTCCTGCATTAGTTGAAAAAGTATTCGATGATACACCGTCAACATTGACCCGAAATTTTCGATCAGATATAAAGCTCTGTGTCCAAGATATAAGCTGCTCGTCTAAACCATAGGATCTCAATTTGCATATAAGGTTGTTATGCCAAACTTTGTCAAATGCTTTGGAAATATCAAGAGCAACACCGAGTGTCTCTCCAAAGTTTTCAAGCGACTTGTTCCAGATATGAGTGACAAAAGACGGCAAATCTCCCGTCGCTCTTCCTTTTCGAAATCCATATTGTCTCTCATTAATTAATTTGGAAGACTCTAAGAAGCTCATTAAATTAAAATTGACATATTTCTCAAAAATTTTAGCAACTACCGATAAAATTGAAATGGGTCTGTAATTCGTAGGATCAGTCTTACTGCCCTTTTTCGAAACTGGCTGTACACTAGCCATTTTCCAAATTTCAGGAAAAACTCCTTTCTTATATGACAAATAGAAGATTTTAGTGAGGATTGGTGCTAGCTCCCTAGCAAATGTTTTAAGTATAATCGGAGGAATAAAATCAGGGCCTGTTGCCTTGTTAGTATTGATTTTTAAAAGCATTTTTCGAACAATGTTTTTCCGAAAAATTATCCGCCTCATTTTATAAGAAACTTTAGAAATAGGTTTAGGTTGGAAATTAGGTTCTTTTAAAGTAGAATTTAAAGAGAAATAATGCCCAAGCAAATTAGCTTTCTCTTTTGGATCAATGATAGGGACATCTCTATTAACAAGAGGCGTTAGGGAAGATTTACAAAAGTTGCTTTGGACAGCCTTTGCGGCTTTATAGAAATTGCGTGAACCAGTCGGATGTTCTGCGAATTTAGATGCTTTTTTCCTATTAAATAGATGTTTCTCTTCATCTATTAACTTACGACATAAATTTCTCTCTTTACGGTACTGTCTATATATATATATATATATATATATATATATATATATATATATATATATATATATATATATATATATATATATATATCTATATATATATATATATATATATATATATATATATATATATATATATATATATATATATATATATATATATATATATATATATATATATATATATATATATATATATATATATATATATATATTAGGGTGCTTTTTTTTTGGGCGACAATTCTTTTTTTCTGGTGCCCCACCAAAATTTTGTTGGAAATACCCAAGAAAACGTCCTCCTAAAATATGAGCCCTCAAAATTAAAGTTTAGCACTTGGCATTTGCGTTTGAATATTTTCCATACAAAATACATGTAAACTTTAGTGTTTTTTTAAAAAAAAAATTACAGCTCAGCGGCCTTTTATACTATTTTAAAATGGAAAAAAGCAACTAACTCAGGATTAAATTATCTACAAAAATGCTTATAGAGATGTAACTGTAACTTACACCGGTGACACAGTACAGATCACAAAATTAAATTTTATATGAATTTCTTGTTCTTTTGTTTTTATTTCATAAATGGCTAAAGCTACAGGAAAAATGTCAATAACAAAGTTGTAGTTAATTAAGTTTCCTACAAAAAACTCATAAAAACCGAATCTCTATGATTGATATTTCTCGAGATAATAAACATTTATTATTTTAGAACTTGCGATCTTCATAAATTGATGACAAAAATCTCTTGAAACATCCATTTTAATAAAAGATTATTATCTCGAGAAATATCAATCATAGAGATTCGGTTGTTCTGAGTTTTTTGTAGGAAACTTAATTAACTACAACTTTGTTATTGACATTTTTCCTGTAGCTCTAGCCATTTATGAAATAAAAATAAAAGAACAAGAAATTCATATAAAATTTAATTTTGTGATCTGTACTGTGTCACCAGTGTAAGTTACAGTTACATCTCTATAAGCATTTTTGTAGATAATTTAATCCTGAGTTAGTTGCTTTTTTCCATTTTTAAATAGTATAAAAGGCCGCTGAGCTGTAATTTTTTTTTTAAAAAACACTAAAGTTCACATGTATTTTGTATGGAAAATATTCAAACGCAAATGCCGAGTGCTAAACTTTAATTTTGAGGGCTCATATTTTAGGAGGACGTTTTCTTGGGTATTTCCAACAAAATTTTGGTGGGGCACCAGAAAAAAAGAATTGTCGCCCAAAAAAAAAGCACCTTAAATTATATATATATATATATATATATATATATATATATATATATATATATATATATATATATATATATATATATATATATATATATATATATATATATATATATATATTCATATATATATAACGATATGAGATATAACGGAATTTAGCGGCAGTCTCACGGTCGCAATTGTTTACCAACACCAAAAAAACTTTCAGTGTATGTTGCGGCAAATAATCTCTTGGACAAGTTCGTGAACTAGCCATATCCGGGTACCGGTTAAGCGGCTAGAGCCTAAAAGTCGAAAATCTAGGGCGCTATAACTTCCATTTGTATCATAATTTTTTAATAAAAACTATAAATATTGTATATTTGAACATATTTCTATCATTTTTTTCAAATAACAACCTTGGCGTTCCAGGTTCTTAAAAAATCAGCTGTTTTAGAAATTTACTAAGCTTTGTTGTCCTAAATCTAGATGCAAATGACCAAGCTCAAAAATGAAAACTTTTGCTTACGTAGCTACCAACATAAATCTATCCAAAACTTAAAAAACAAATTGTTTAAGTCCAGAGACTATCCAAATCTATCCAAAACTTAAAAAACAAATTGTTTAAGCCCTGAGCTTGAGACCCTGCGGCTTTTGAAATGAAAATAAACGTAAAAGGAAATTATTTTTGAGTTTATGTTATTTTAATTTATTTTAACTTTAAAGAAATTTTTTAAACTATAGCCTCAACAATTTCAGTTTTTTAACACAAGAGGTTCTAGTTTTATAAGCAGTATAATGCACCTATTGTAAGACAAATCTCAAACTATTTAATACCATAGGAAGATTATCAAATTATCTTTTGTTTGTATTTTTTTCACTAAGTAAACCGTTTGAAAAAAGATTAAATAAGAACAAAAAAATACAACAACAAAGATGCTTTTGAATTAAAATTGTTTGATAATGTTTGATTATAAATTATGTTTGATGGTATAATTGTAGTTGTGACGTAGTTCATTTGATCTTTGTTGGACTTTTATTTGATCTTTGGAGGATTTAATATGTTATTAAATTAAAAGCAGTTTTAACAAACTTAAATAAGTTGTTTCGGATAATGTATTTAATTTGGTTTCATAATTTTTTTGAATTATTATGTTTCCACTTAAATTTTTATTTAAACTAATATAACACATCTAATTTTATTTGTAAACAAAACTGCTTGACCCCGAAATCTACCTATTTCTAGCGGATATACCTGCCGCTGGACTTTTTTGGTTTTGTAATAATTTTTGGAATATTTTTAGAATTTTGAAAAATAGTTTCAACTTTTTATTTTGTAAGAATTTTCAATTTTTAATTTTGTAATAATTTTTTAAATATTTTTAGAATTTTGAAAAAAGTTTCATTCTTCGGATTTTGTAATAATTTTTAGAATTTTGAAAAAAGTTTAATTTTTTTTATTATAATTTTTGAATATTTTTATCATTTTGAAATAAATATGAATTTTCGATCGAAGATCTAAATGGAGAGGTTTTGGAGTAGTTTGCTGATTGTATCGCATCTTTTCATTAAATTATTTTAATTTATAATCTGTTAAAATTAACCGACAACGTATTGATGTTTCGTGTTAGTTTTGTAATAAATTTCTAAGCATTTATCTCTGCTTAGAAATTTATTACAAAACTAACACTAATACATGTACTATAACAAAGAGTTTTATGTTTGATATACATCGCTGTCCAAAAAAAAAATAATGTCCTCATAAAAGTTTGTTGCCTAAAACTATATAAAAAATCTTAACCCAGACCGAAAACTTGATATCGCAGAGCTTGAGATTCTAGCCCCTCCATATTTTTAGACATTTGAATAACGTTTGTAAATTTTTTTTTCAGTTAAACGATGCCAAGGAATATCGCTGGTAGAAGAAAAGTTTCTCTCCTAAAGTTTATTATGTATAATTTTTGGTATTTTCCCTACCAAAAATGAACACATAATTATAACTGAAAATTGTGTTTATAGTAATTGAATAGGTAAGAATAAAACAAAAACATTAATTTCTAAAGATTGACGTTGTTAGCATTTCATCCAGAAACCATTAACCATTGTCTAACAGCTAACTGTTTGGTACATATAAAAGAATGTTTACATATTTGTAAGGATTCAATAATAAACATTGGTGAATAACAAAAATAACACTTGTTTGTTCTGCCTCAAATATTATATTAATTGTTTACTTTGCGCCTGACCACAACTTGTATGGAATATTTTAATAAACAAACCAAAATGTACGTTAAATGACCAAAGTTTTAAAACAATTATTTTGACAAGTCATGCAAATGGATTTTAAAATATGATAATCTCTCAATTAATTATAATATGAAAAATATCACTCTGTCATGCTATGTCAAATCGAATGATACGACTAAAATGTTATAATTCAAAAGGATTTTAATGTTTCCAAAGCATACATTTGTTTGTCTTTTCAATCATAAAACTAAGTAAAACTCTAACATAAACCTCATTTAAATAAAAAAGCAGCTTTATATAAACTGAATTTATTTACATACAAATTGTATCTAAGCACAAGAAAGAGCAGAACTTTAAGGAAGTTTTTATTTCCTTACGTTTTTATGTTCCTTTTTGCAAAAATCAACAAGAAATACTTCTTACCCCGTGGCAAGGAGTCTCATCATAGTCATTGATGGTGCAAATTATGTGAATCTTGAATTTTTTTTATTTATTTAGTTTTTCTTTCGTTTATTATTTGAGGCCTTGTAAGATCTCCAAACTTATTTTAGGGAATTCTTTATACAGCAAGTGAAGCCGCCACATTAATTCTCTTTATTTTTTTAATTTTTGTTTCTTCGTTGAATTTTTTGTTGATTTTATAAATCTTTAGACATTTACTTTTCATTTCATTATTTGTTTTCGAAGAAATAAAAAAGAAGTGGAAAATGTGAAAAACCCCAAAAAGAAAGATTTATTTTTGTTTAATAATCAAACTTAAACAAAAGTCTTAAATTTTTCGCTGTCGTTTTTGTAATGGAAATATTGAGAAACACAATGAAAATAAAATGAAAATACGTAAATTGAATATTAAATTGAAAATTTAATTATTTAAATTTAATGTATTTCAAGAGATATTGTCAAGTTTTAAAAGTATTTAATTTGTTTTAAAATTGGTAATAAAACGTTTATAGAATTTCAATCGTCAGTAGTTAAGCAACGCATTTAAAATAACTGCTATAATATGAGTATTTCAATACATATAAGAAAATAATCAATATAGGTATGTAACCTATATTTCCATGATATTTCATTTCTTTTACTACCAGCATATCTAGTAACAATTACAACGTACAATTTCATACTTTTGAAACTAAAAGTTTTTTACGTCACCGTTTTAGCTCAGTATTTAAAATAGCGCTACCATTTGTTAAGTTTAATATAAATAACTAAAATTAATTATAAATTAAATTAACCTTAACCGCTCAATCGATTTCGGTTGTTACACCATCTACGGAAGCTTATGAACTATTACAAAACAAATAAACTGTTTGCAAAACAACAACAAGTGTTTATTTGAATTAAATTATATTAATCATGTTTTGCCAAGTGCCGTCAGTGAATACAATAAAGTATAGTTCTATATTAGTTTATTAAATATTCCCCTAACAAAATTAAATCTTCACATTTGTTGGTATAGTAATATCAAAAGGTTAAAACGAAAACAATACATATAGAAAATATAAAATAAAAAATTTAACATTTTTCGTTAAATTTTTATTTTATATTTTATATATTGTTCTCATTCGAACCTTTTGATATTTCTATACCGAAAAATGTAAATATTTGATTTTGTTTTTTGTATAAAGTCAATTGTTTTGTTTTTATATGCTGTTTATGATGTATTTCATTATGGTGATAAAAACTTTAGCAGGCAAACTGAAAATTATTCGAAATATTTTGCAGTCGTGGACAAAAAAGCATCTGTATATCGCTCGTTCCGTGAACCTTCATCCTCGTGAAGAATTGCCACCATTCTAAATTCATACAAGAATCTACTAATCAGGTTCTTTTTACACAACAATTTTCGATTAGCGAAAATTTTTACACAACAAATATTTTGCGGAACTTATTTTTGTTTTCATATTTTAGTTTTAGCATAGAACTACTTCTCTTTGCAATTACACGGAACTGTGTGTCAGATTATAGTACACCAAAAGTACATTTAAAAAGTAAATATTAGAGTTATGATTTGCAAATACATATTCAAATTTTAATAACAATAAATTTATAATAATTGATACAATAAGTGTAATATAAACAAAAGGTGCAACGCTAAATATAATATAATATTATTAAATTATAATTTTTTTTTTACTTTTAAGTTAGTTAAAGTGTAATTTAAATTTAATTATTTTTCAATTTGTAATGAAACTAAGTCTTTATCACTTTAATATTTTGATTTTATTTTTCCAAATATATTTTCGATCTCTAGGAGATCTTCTTCAGGGAAGAAGTTTCTATAAACTAAACAAATTGACCAAAATGTACTTAACAGGTAAATTTTTTTATATAAAACAGAATATTTAGGTTTACTAATTAACAAACAAAATATTTTTTCTTGTGATGGTATTACAGTTGGTTATGGGCGTTGCAAAATGAAAAACTAAATTAAAATACGGATTTCCTAAAGGTAAATAAAAAAAGCGGATTTAAGATGAAATACAATAAAAGTTTTACAATGTAAACAAAGAACTGTAAATTGGTTCTCTGTCGTTGTTAAGAAGGCTATCTTCTTCTTGTTGTTGAATATGGTATGATTCGATGATTTCCAATTTCCTGTTGTCTCTTACTTCTTAAATTAATTTTAAATTGGTGGTATCTCTTGTGTGGTTTGTATCCAATATATGTTTTGCTACTGCTGATTTGTCGTGGCTTAGTTTTATGTTGGTGTGTCCCTTAAATCTCGTGATTATTTTCCTTTTTGTTGATCTTATGTATTTTTTGCTACAGTTTTGGCAGTTGATTTGATAAACTCCATTTTTATCGTTGGCTAGTATTTTGTCTTTATTGTTGGTGAGGAGACAAGGATAGTTTGAAATTTGTTACTGGTACTAATTCGATATTGTAACGGTTGAAGGTGTTTTTAAGTTTTGTAGAGATGCCTGGGTAAAACTGATTTTTTCTCGTTTTTGGTTGTTGTTGTTAAATGGTTGTAACGCCGTAACATCAGTGTTGTAAACCTTTTAAAACGAATTGAATTTAAAGTTATATTTCGAAACTTAATTTGATTTAATTAAAAATCGTCTGTGATTTCACAATACAAAATATTTAAATAAGTCTGCATTCGCATATTTTTCATATTTATTTAATAAATATAAAAACTATGTTAACGAACTTAGTTTTTTGACTTGTGTGAATTTTTCTTAATTTTTAATTGGTTTTTTATTTATATAACGGAAAATAAACGGTTTACAACATTCCCCTCTAAATAATAATCGATTTTGAAGAAATTATTAGTCAGTATCTAAAAAAGTAGAGTAGTATTTTGTCAGCAGACCGGAGTGGTTTTAATAGTCTGTGCAAAAAGTCAGTTGTTTTAAAGGAAATTTTATTTAAAGAAAAAGGTTGCAAAGTGACAACTTATAACTGAACATTAATTGCTTACTGAAGAGTGTAAAAAATAAATAAAGAATTTAAGAAAAGGGTTGTGTTTTCTTTGAAAATTGTATTAGTTAATAACCCCAATAAAGCTTGAAAAACTGAAGTGCCTGTCTATTAGACAGTAAAAACAGTGTTATCAAAGTAAATTTATTAACCCCAGACATAGGGTAATACAGTACATAAAAGGTGATGAAGGTTTGAAAAGTGATCTAATTTATGATACCTGAGTAAGAAAGGTTATAACATCAGCAATTATTTTCTTTCATTTACTAGATCATATTAGCCTTTCTATTTCCTGAGGAGAATAACCTTTTATCAAAGCTATTCTCTGGATATTTATTTTTTCTCTTATGAATTTTTCTGGCGAAAGTGGAATATTAACTAATCTGTGCGTTATACTTCGGAAAACTGCTATTTTATGTTGCCATGGTTGGTTCGAGTTGGCTGGTATCAAGCAATCTGTGGTGGTGGCTTTTCTAAAGATGTCAACTTCTATTCCATTTTCTCTCCTGTCTAACATCAAGTCTAGAAATGGTAATTTTCCATCGATTTCTGCTTCATGCGTAAATTTTAATGTGGGGTCCCAAGTAACAATTGTTAGAGCTGAAAGAATCAATGTGCTCTATTACAGATCTTTAAGTTAAAAAAATTAGCCTGATAGCTCTTAAACGTAATTGATAGTTATTCTAAGCTTTAAGCAAAATTTACACTGCTTTAATTCTTTGTTGTTTAACAGTTCTAGCTTTTTTCCTTGTAGAGTCTTTAGCTTTATAGACTGAGAGCTAGTGAACCCTTTGGGTAACGGTCTTTCTGTAAGGCTAGAATTTTTTTAGTGATAAGTCATGAAAGGTGAAGTACGGAAACCACCAAACGTACGGAAAAACCAATAAAAATCTTTCCTTTGACACACTTGACAACACTTTTTTGACAAACTTATAATGCAATAATCTAGTTTTTGATCTCACATACCAATCCCGACCATCAAGATTTCTTCAAATTCAATGTTTCTGTCCGTAATCACTTAAAATGAACGATTTTTAAGCAAACAATATGAAAATTTCCTTGTTTTGACACACTTGACGATTTTTTGACACACTTCCGCACTCTAAAAAAAAATCGTGTAAATTTACATTTATTATAAATGGCATTCAGTTACCATTTATTATAAGGGTAATTTTCAACCATCGCCTTAAAATCAGTAAAAATACGCAATTAGTTGTAAGTTAAAATACACTAAAGTGTGTATTATTAAACTTAATTTTGTGTAACATTGACTGTAAAAATACAACTTTAGACGTATTTTTTAACATTATTTTACACTGATTTATCTGCATATTATGTCACAATGTGTAAATTAATCAATAATGGTGTTCTAGCAATAAATACAAAAATATTTTTCCTGCATAAAAAAATAAATCTTTATTTCATAAAAATAAAATCATTTAAAAATTCATTAAAAAATTGTAACATTAAAATTATAAGGAAAACAGAAAAATTTTAATATTCGTTTTATAAGTCACTCATTCTGTGACCATTAATTTTAAAATTAAATTATTGATTTTTGAAAAATTATTGATGTGTTTTAGAATCACTCACATTTTCTGAGTTATATTTAAAAAAATATCTAACATAGAATTTTATCGTTTGAGATATCTCTTAATAACATATTAAAATTATAAAAAAAAAACTCAACTTAAGACTATTACATTTTATAGTTAATCCTTTGTGTTTTGCAGTAAGAACGCGTTCAAAAAAAAAAATATCGTTTTGAATTGATGTTTCTGTAAAATAAATAATAATAATTAAAAAAATTGTAAATATATTTAAAAAGAGCTTTCAAACGTACTTAGTGTGAATATCCATGATCTGTTAATTATAAATGTGTTTTTTGATTTGAAAAATATTTTCAAAATAAGCTCCAAATATAACTCCTTATTATAATATGAAAGAAAAACTCATGTTACAAGTAAAACACTTAAGTCTTAAACATTATAAACAATTAATCCAACACTACCCAACATTATAGAAACAATCCGAACTTACAAAAAATGTAATACAATTAACAACTTCTGATTCCAACGTATTTTTGACACGCGTGTAATTTATTCGCACATGATTCGTAAATTTACAACACTGGAAGAGTAAAAAAAACCAAATATTCAAATTTTAGATCTTTGGATGCATTTTTACACTTTTTGTCGTTTTTACGTTTTTACGTTACGTTTTTACAAAAATATTAAAATTTACGTATTTTGCCGTAAAATAATTACAATACACCTTCTTGGTGGAATTTTAAAATGCGAGAGGAATATTACTTAAAAAAAGACGTAAATTAAGGCTTATTATAATGGTAAATTTACGTCTTCATATTTCGATTTTTTAGAGTGCGGTACAGTTATCAAACACATCGTCCTTTCGGCTCTTCCCATTGAGTAAACCTATATTTAAAAAAAAATTTGGAAATCAGTTCAGCGGTTTTCTAGAATTCGTCGGTTGTGACGGCCGTACGGCAGGTTGTAATTTACATACTACACACATTCGATTCGCCTGGCAGATACTTGTGCTCATCAAAATCGCCTGTCAATTTTTTTTGTACACTACAATAAATGAGCTAAATCATATAAAAATTTCAAGCTTACAGGAAGAAGTTTTTTTTTAATTTTTTTTACACTTTCAAAAATATAGGGGATGATGACGTGCAGGGCTGATGCGTGCCAGGTGGTGGTTTCCGTACTTCACCTTTCATGACTTATTACAAAAAAAAATTCTAGCCTAACAGAAAGACCGTTACCCAAAGGGTTCACTAGCTCTCAGTCTATTGATCGAAAATCTTAAAATGAATTTGGAATGATAGAAAAATGAGTAAGTTTCTAATGACAAAGGCTAAAATCTCAAGCTCTGAGCTATCAAGACTTCCATCTGGGTTAAGGATTTTGATATAGTTTTCGGCAAAAAGTTTTATGAGGACATGGTTTTAAGTTTTGGGCAGCGATGTATATCAAACATAACTTTTGTTAAAGTACATGCATTTTTTTTCTTTTATCTGTTTAGATATATATTACAAAACAAACAAGAAACAAATTAACATAATTTAGTGAAAAGATTATACAATCAGCAAACTACTCAAAAACCTCTCCATTTAGCGTTTCGAGAAAATATTTCAAAATCACAAATTCATATTTCTTTCAAAATTCCAAAAATATTGTAAAATTAAATAAAATCAAAAATTCAAACTTTTTCAAACAAAATTCCAAAAATTATTACAAAATCAAAGATTAAAACTTTTTTCAAAAACTCTAAAAATATTGCATAAATTATAACAAAATCAAAAATTGCAACTTTTTCCAAAATTATTATAAAATCAAAAATTAAAAATTTTACAAAATTCTAAAAATATTCCAAAAATTCTTACAAAATCCAAAATTGAAACTTTTTTCAAAATTCTAAAAATATATACAAAATTCAAAAATTTTTTTTCAGAATTCCAAAAATATTCCAAAAATTAAAATAAAATCAAATATTTAAACTTTTTCTAAATTCCAATAATCTTTCAAAAATTCTTAAAAATTCAAAAATTCAAACTTTTTCCAGAACTCTAAATATATTGTAAAAATTATAACAATATCAAATACTGAAACTTTTCCAAAATTCTAAAAATATTTCAAAAACTATAACAAATTCAAAAATTTCCATGTTCAATTATATTTACGTAAACAAGCAGCTAAATTTTTTTTCCAAAAAATTATCTAAAAAAATAAATGAAATCATTTTTTTGACACACTTGACAATATATTTTTGACAAACTTATAATGCAATAAAATTCTCAATAATAATAAATTCATGTTTATTACACATTTCATTTCATACAAATAACTAATTTTATTTTTTCAAAAAAAACAAATGAAAATCATTCTTTTGACACACTTGACATTATTTTTTTGACTAACTTTAATTCCCAATAATAATAATTAAATTTCATGTCGTACAAATAATTAATTTTATTTTTCCAAAAAATTGGGTCAAAAAATAAATTTAAATCTTTCTGTTGACACACTTGACAACATTTTTTTGACAAACTTATAATGCCATAATTCTCAATAATAATAATAAAATTTCATGTCAAACAAATACTTAATTTTATTTTTTCCAAAAATTTGGGTAAAAAAATAAATAAAAATCCTTCTTTTGACACACTTGACAACATTTTTTTGACAAACTTATAATGCCATAATTCTCAATAATAATAAAATTTAATGTCAAACAAATAATTAATTTTATTTGTCCCAAAAAATTGGGGAAAAAAATAAATAAAAATCTTTCTTTTGAAACGCTTGACAACATTTTTTTGACAAACTTATAATGCAATAATCTAGTTTTTAATCTCACATACCAATCCCGACCATCCAAATTTATCCACATTCTTTGTTCCTACTTATTATCTCTTAAAATGAACGTTTTTTAAGCAAAAAATATGCGTATTTCCTTGTTTCGACAAACTTGATGATTTTTTGACACACTTTCGGTACAGTTATCGAACACATTATCCTTTCGGCATTTAATATTGAGTGTACCTGTTTTTTGGATTCAAAATTTTTCAAATCCTTTCAGCCGTTTTCTGGATTGCGTCGGGATAAGACGGGATAAGAATTTCACTTTTAGCTCATGGTTGTAATTCTTAGGTCTTTCAGAACGAAGTAATATAGAAAAGTGTTAAACACTCATAATTATGATTATTAAGGGGGTGGGGGAATGAGAAGGTGTAAAAACATCATTTAAAACCAGGTCAAGTGGGGTGTGATTTGAAACAGTACTTGAGTTTAGAAACGTTACAATTTTTTTAGAATTTTGCGATGCGCAGATTTAGAGTTGCTGTTAAAAGAGTGCAATTTTCAAACCGTTTCTCCTACGTTTTGCCGTTAATTGACCGAAAAATTTTAAAAAAACCACAGAGACAGGAAGTTTGGTAAATTTTGAACCAAAATTATAGCAAAGTCACAAATAATTATATTTTTGTGTGCTTAGAGGATGTGGGTAAAGAGGTTAAAAAAATTTGACCCGAACGAGTGGGGTTTCATTTTAAGGAGCACCTCATATAAGAAACATTGCATTTTTTTAGAATTTTGCGATGCGCAGTTTTTGAGTTATTGTCTAAAAAGTGCAACTTTCAGACTGAAAAATTTATGAAAATTATATTGAATATATACTGAATAAAATAAAAGAAACGCAATCCCCAAATTCTTCATTCCGTCATAAAATATTCCTGAAAATCACCTTATTTTTCTGCCGTCACAGTGGCAGGGTATAGCCAACTATTTTAATTCAAGCAGACTTTTTCCAAACTGGTCGATTTTTTTAGGCCGATTTTTTTAGCCAATTTTTTGGGGAAAAAAATGTAACTGTTTTTATGACGTAAATGTAATTGAAAATGAAATTGGACATGGAAATTTTTTAATTTGTTATAGTTTTTGAAATATTTTTGGAATTTCGAAAAACGTTTGTATTTTGGATTTTGTAATAATTTTTGCAATATTTTTAGAATTTTGGAAAAAGTTTTAATTTTTGATTTTGTAAGAATTTTTGGAATATTTTTAGAATTTTGAAAAACTTTAAATTTTGACTTTATTATAATTTTTGGAATTTTGAAAAAAGTTTCAATTCTTGATTTTGTAATAATTTTTGGAATATTTTTAGAATTTTGAAAAAAGTTTGATTTTATTATAATTTTTACAATATTTTTGGAATTTTAAACGATATATGAATTTGTGATTTTGTAATATTTTCTCGAATCGCTAAATTGAAGGTTTTTGAATAGTTTGCTGAAAATGTAAAAGGAAAATGAAATTGGACATGGACATTTTTGAATTTGTTATAGTTTTTGAATATTTTTTGAATTTTGAAAAAGTTTCAATTTTTGATTTTGTAAGAATTTTTGGAATATTTTTAGAATTTTGAAAAATTTTAAATTTTTATTTTATTATAATTTTTATAATTTTTAAAAATGGTTCAAATTTTGATATTGTTATAATTTTTGTAATAGTTTTAGAGTTATGGAAAAAATTTGAATTTTTGAATTTTTAAGAATTTTTGGAATATTATTAGAATTTAGAAAAAGTTTAAATATTTGATTTTATTCTAATTTTTGGAATATTTTTAGAATTTTGAAAAAAAAAATTTTTAATTTTATATATATTTTTAGAATTTTGAAAAATGTTTCAATATTTGAATTTTTAAGAATTTTTGGAATATTATTAGAAATTAGAAAAAGTTTAAATATTTGATTTTATTCTAATTTTTGGGATATTTTTGGAATTTTGAAAAAAGTTTCAATTTTTGGTTTTGTATAATTTTTGCAACATTTTCAGAATTTTTGAAAAAAGTTTCATATATGATTATGTAATAGTTTTTGAAAAAACTTTGGTTTTATTTAATTTTACAAAATTTTTGGAATTTTGAAAGAAATATGAATTTGTGATTTTGTAATATTTTCTCGAAACGCTAAATGGAGAGGTTTTTGAGTAGTTTGCAGAGTGTATCATCTTTTCTCTAAATTATGTTAATCATGATCTGTTATAATTTTCCGGCATCGTATTGATGTTTCGTGTTAGTTTTGTAATAAATTTCTAAACAGAGATAAAAAAAATACTTGTACTTTAACAAAGAGTTATGTTTGATATACATCGCTGCCCAAAACTAAAAACCTTGTCCTCATAAAAGTTTTTTGTTGAAAACTATATCAAAATCCCTAACCTAGACCAAAGTCTTGATATCTCAGAGATGTGAGATTTCAGCCCCTCCATATTTTTACTATTATAACAAAACAATAAGGAAAGAAAAATGAAAAAAAATTTAATCGGTCGCTGCTAATCGCTATTTTATGAAAAATCCAAACAAAAAAAGTCAGACAAGTGCGAATAAAATTCGCTTACCAAGGGTTCCGTGAATGTAAAGAAAACAATATCAAAATAATTAACATAAAGTTGTTTTGTAAAGGGTTTATATTGCCGGACCATAGACACATAAAAAATAAATGGTTCATCGTGAATATCAATAGTAAATGTCAATCTCATCTAAATTGATCGAAATGATATAAAAAATATTACTTTAGGTTAAATGTTATCCATAGCTGTTTATGGTAGCTAAGGAACGACTCAATTTTGTTAATCAACGACGAAATTTAGGGGTTGAGTGATAACGCTAAAAATAGGACTTTTTTGACAATAATTCAAAAACTGTGCATCGCAAGATTCTAAAAAATTTGTGATATTTCTTAATTTTGGCGTTCTTTCAAATGACACCCCACTCATGCAATCCAAAAAACATTTTTTTCACCTTTCCCCACTCTCATCCCCTAAACACATAGAAATAAAACCACTTGAGGCTTCGCTATATTTTTCGTTAAGGGTTTATAAAATTTCCTATCTCTATGAATTTTTTCAAATTTTTTCTGTCAATCAACGACGAAACGTTAGGGGGACCAACTTTTTGTTGCATTTTTTTAGAATAATTCAAAAACGGTACATCGCAAAATCCTAAAAAAAAATGTAATGTTTCTTAATTTTGGTGCTCTATCAAATGACATACCACTCATGCTGATCAAAAAACCTTTTTTTTCACCCTTCCCCACTCCCATACCCTAAACACATAGAAATAAAATTACTTGAAGCTTCACTATATTTTTCGTTAAGGGTTTATAAAATTTCCTATCTCTATGATTTTTTTTAGAATAATTCAAAAACGGTGCATCGCAAAATTCTAAAAAAAATTGTAATGTTTCTAAATTGTGGTGCTCTTTTAAAGGACACCCCACTTTTGCGAGCCAAAAATCCTTTTTTTCACCCTTTCCCACTCCCATCCCCTAAACACATAGAAATAAAATCACTTGAAGCTTCGCTATATTTTTCGTTAAGGGTTTATAAAATTTCCTATCTCTATGATTTTTTTCAAATTTTTCTGTCAATCAACGAAGAAATGTATAGGGGGAGGACCAACTTTTTGTTGCACTTTTTTGAGAATAATTCAAAAACGGTGCATCGCAAAATTCTAAAAAAAATTGTAATGTTTCCTAATTTTGGTACTGTATCAAATGACATCCAGCTCATGCGGGTCAAAAAACCTTTTTTTCACCCTTCCCGGGGGGTATCAACTTTTTGTTGCACTTTTTTGAGAATAATTCATAAACGGTGAATCGCAAAATTCTATTCTAAAAAAATTGAACTGTTTCTTAATTTTGGTGCTCTTTCAAATGACACCCCACTTGACCGGTTTTAAATGGTGTATTTACCCCTTCTCATATCCTACCCCTTAATAAATATAATTATTAGTATTTGGTACTTTACTATATTTTTCTTTAAAAACTTACTAATTTTTCTATCATTCAAAATACTTTTAAGGATTTTCGATTACTTAGGAACTAATCGAGGAAAGAAAACATACAGAAAACGCCATTATTAAGAATTACACAAAAAAATGGTGGGGTGTAAAATTTCAAAATACATTTTTTAAAAATACTGAAGTGAACCCCTTTCATATGATACCCTATTTGTTTCGATATAAAAATGTATTTTCTCAAAGGCCTCACATCGTAGCCCTGTTAACCAAACGAAAACCATTTTATTTATTTTTCAACTCTTCATTTTGTGTGGACAGAATAGTTTTATACGCATGAGAAATTTCAGGTTCATTGGATTTATAGTAATCGAGATAATTGAAATAATGTGAAAAACACGTTTTGCTCTCACCAATAGTGTTCCGTATAAAAAACGGAACCCTAAAAACGGATTCGTACAACGATAACTACGAATATATTAATACAAATTATAATAAACTAATTTTTTGATGCAACCGTACCGTGAAAAAGAATTTTGCTTAGGCCCTTACAGTAAGCCTGGTAACTCTGTTATTATTTAATAGTTTTTAAAAAAAAATTATGAAAACTATATAGAATGAAATAAAACAACAAACAAAAACAACAAACAAACAAAATAAAACAACGAATAAAATAAAAAAATCGCGTTCCCAATATATTTTAAAAACCCAGTCAAAAATTCCTGAAAATCACTTATTCTTTCTACCGTCACAGTCACTTAAACTTTTTTAGAATAAATTAATCGATTTTGTTTTAATTCAGTACTAGTTGTAGAACGGTTTCTTTCCAAACCATTTATTTGTATAAATAAATATGGAGCTCAATCGTTTTTGAATTCAATTATTCTATCTCCATATTTTCCCACTTCCAAATCTCTAAATTCCCTTTTTTCTAGATGTTATGGTCATAACTTACCTATTTTCTTGGTCATTGTAAAGTGATAAGTGATAACTTATCATTTGTTATAAGGAAAGTCCTCGCTTCGTACCCCCAAGTAGGAAATTAATATGTGATAGCATTTAGTGTCTTTTGTATCATTAGTTTGTATTATTACATTTAAAAATGAGCTTTAATTTTTCATTGTACTTTGATTGAAGTGAAGTGCGTTTGCTGTTTCATTAAATGGTTTAGATGCTACGAAAGACTCGACAGGAAATAAGCACTTTCCATCTCGGTTTGTAATATTCTTCTATCTTATATCGCTATTTTACAACATTCGCTGTTTGAACACTTTTAACAATAAGAAATCAGCACAGTTAACACTTTCACTTTAATATGAATATTGGAATTTCAATATATATTAACACTTTAACCCTTGCAAAAATGTCAATAAATTCCACCTGCTGTAAGAAATATCATTCTGAAAACAAACATATGAAAAATACATATTAAACGTTGAACAACTATTAAAAAAAACGTCTTTGACAAATGAACGTCACAACACTGAATATTTTTTATATAAAGGAATGAAAAATTGGATTTTTTTGGTGAAACAAGTTCCTAATCGACCCACACTCTTGATAAATTTGTCGTCAAAATATTTTGTTAAAACAAATTACTGTAATAAAATTTTGACAATTTGGTTTGAATTTAATTAGATGTTACATTAAACTGATTATTCAACTGTATCTTGTAACAACTCATTTTTCTGACAGAACTCAGACCATTAACATTTGGCAAAAACGGAATAAGAGAAATGTGAAACTTCAAGTAGACAAGATAATCTATGCCACTGACAATGTATTTTAAGTATTCCTTCTAAAAATAATAAATTATTGTTTGGAATCATACTTTATACAAATGTATCATGAAATGGTAGAAACCTGTAAAAATTTACGAGATAAATAGTCGAATAAATTGAATAATAAATCAAAATATCAAGAATATGTAAATCTAATTTTCATGGTTTGGTTTTCAATTATTTTCTTTACGTTTTCATTATGTTTACATTTGAAATGTACACATCACGCATTTTCTGAGTTTATCTTTTGTGACAACTATAAAGGACAAACACATTTCAAACATTTTGTAGAATCATGCTTTACTAAGTACTGTAAAGAGAACGTATATAGCTTTCCATATTCAACCAACTTCTCTAAATATTTCTAGATTTTGAAAATTCAATTCATGTTTTTTCTCGATACCGAAATACTTCTTCTTGTACTTCCTATAGATAATGAATGAACTATGTTACGCTTCTCTAAGTTTGCTTCTATAACTTTATGACCTCTTATTATTACTTTACTTCTTTTATTAGAACTTAACGCCCTCTTATTGTTACTTTACGACCTCTTTTTGTTCCTTTCCGCCCTCACGTTGGAAGTATAAAAAATGTTGTATGCACCACAGGTGTAAACTTAATTTCAGCCCTTGCGAGTTGTTGAAAAATTCTCACTCAGGCTGAAATCTATAACTAACACCCTTGGTACATAAATAATTATTAAAAAAACACTACATCTAAAAGACATAAACTGTCAACAAAATTTCATGTGCAAATTTATATTAATTAAATTTTAATCTTTATTAATCACAAGATATCTTTCTCTTAAATTATAAATATCGAATGCTATGGTTAAATATTTGCATAAGAAATCAACTCAATTTCTAAATAAACTAGTGGGATGGGGGTGTGTGGGGGTGTGACCATAAAGGTGACGCCAGGAACTTCCCGTAAGATTAAAAACAAACCAGTTGCTGGATAAGGTATACTAAAATAACAAACATAAAAAAATTATACAATATAATTTAATTGCATTGTCCAAAAATATGTTTTATAGAACATAAAGGCAAACTAGGTGATCAATGCAGAATGCAATTGATAAAAAGGAGCGGAGATACGTCCAATCCAAAAGATATATCCGATGATATGTTCGAAGATATGTTACAATCCAAAAGAACTACAAAATCGCTAC